>CABHPP010098739.1:0-21049 GCA_902168425.1 Peromyscus attwateri | reverse complement strand
TGCCTTCCCTTCCATGGGCTGTACCCTCAGTCAAGGTCCTGCTGACCGTCTACAGACTGCACCCCCAGACTGAGAGCTGAAATAAACCCTCCCTTCTTGAAGTTGCCTTTGTCTGGTGTCTTTGTCACAGTAATGGGGAAGTAACTGATGCACAGAGTTTATTTGAGCAAAGCATGGCTCATGCATTGGGCAGCACTCGGAAACAGAAGAGGTCACAGGGCTGTGCTGCAGCAGCATGGGCAGTGAGCTCTTACAGTCTGAACATACACGGGAACAGAAAATCTCTCTGGCTCATCATAATGGAAAGACTCCAGTGAGGGAGCGGCTGGTAGCTTCTGATTGGGAGATTTTACTCTTTTAGACTGAACTTTACTTTGCCTGGCTTGAAGCAGAACAGTCCCAGGCTAGTGGCTTCTGGATCAGAAAGTAGTTTTATTCTCCAAAGACAGAACAAGGCGGACCCTAAAGTACTAGCCATTCAGACCTATGAACAGCTCTGATTCCAAAGCTCCCTGTGAGCTGTCACAGAGCCAGAATTACAATTCAGTTTAACCCTATACCCAGCCCGCTCCCTCCCACAAACATTGACACTTCCCCAAGGGGCCTCCCAAAAATCTATCCTGGACTTTGAACATGACCTCAAAGACTGTTTCCCAGAGAAGCTAACCTATGACTCTCTCATTTGCACAATAGAGACATCAATGATTGCATAGGCCACAGTGAAAACTCAGTGAGTAGCTACATGCCATAGAAAGTGCTTGTTCATGTGAGCCAATGATGTGACGGGCCCTGGTAAAGGCCAGTCCTTTAGCTAGCTGTGAGGACCATGGTACAACTCACCACTAGAGAGGCCTCCACAGCATGAAATAGCAGTTTCTGCTGCTGTCTACCTACAATGTAGTATCCAATTGAGCAAATTAGGCCCCTCTAATATCCTGTGAGCATGAACTAGCTTTCTCTATGAGCAACACCCAAAAACACAGCCCCAGAACATACATGATAGAAGAGGCTCCAGACTCAGTGGTTTTATCCCCAAGTATTTTCAATTAGCTTTGCAATGCTAGGCTAGGAACATGTGAAAGGAAGCATTCCTCTCACTCTCTTAGACTCACTGACCCATCAGAAACACAACATGAGAACACTGTAATCAACCCCTTCCACGGGTCACAGCTCTTCTGCCCAGTCTGAATGCCTGGAGCCCGGCCTCCTTGCCACTGTCCTAAATGCTTCTCCAGCCCTAGAGTGGTCTTTGTCCCATCCTCTTAGGATCCCCTTGCCAGAATCACTGCTGGGTAAGATGCCTGCTGGGTAAGGCAAGCTAGATCCCTGTATCATGTTCATGCAATCTAAATCTTGCTTCCACTTTAAACTTCTAAGAGCACTGGAAGGTGGAGAGAGAAAAAGGAAGGCCAGTGGGTAAACAGGGAGACATGAAGGCTGCCAAGATCTGACCTTCACCCCATATCCTTTATTCGGGGGAGCCTATTCCTCTTCTGAAAGAGAAGCTAACCAACTGAGGAGTTCCTACATGCCAACAGGTTCTACCTTCCACCACGTGTGTGTGTGTGTGTGTGTGTGTGTGTGTGTGTGTGTGTGTGTGTGTGTGTGTGTGTGTGTGTGCGTGTGTGTGTGTATGAGAGAGAGAGAGAGAGAGAGAGAGAGAGACATATAGCGCGATACCGATCTAAACGCATCACATGACATAAGTACAAATTATTCACAGTTCACAGATAAAGAAACAGAATTTTTGTTATAGCGGAGCCCAGAGTCAGGCTGAGGCAGCCCGGCCTCCTCGCCACTGTCCTAAATGCTTCTCCAGCCCTAGAGTGGCCTTTGTTCCATCCTCTTAGGATCCCCTTGCCAGAATCACTGCTATTCCACAGCCCAACTTAATGTCACATGGGGAAGGGGTGGGCAGCGCGGTGGCAAGCAGACTGTACCGTCTCTGATAGGACTTTCCCAATTTTCCAAGTTTAGAACACTAGACTTTGAAAGAGTCTATGCTTTCTTAGTTATTGGTAAGGTCACCCACTGGTGGGGGAGAAGGTCAGAAGGGAGAATTCCAGAAGAATTCTCTAACAACACCTACACAAAGTGACCCTGACATTAGCAGACATTTATTAAACAATAGTCTCTCTACATAGCTCTCTAGATATTTTGCATATATTAATCTGATTAGCCTCCCATCAACCCTGCATGGTAGGTACTGTCACTACCTCCATTTAAACATGAGGGGACTGGAGGACAGATGGGGCTCCAGAATTTTCACCAGCCACATGGTGAATAAAGTGCAACCCAGCTCTAAGGCCAGGTAGCCACATGGCCATAGCTGCACTTGATCATCTCGGGACAGCTCTACCACCAGACATCCTGACAGTCACATCTCACCATCTCTGAGTTTCACCATACTGGCTACATGCAAAGATATGATCACCTATTTTCTGCTTCTGGCTGTACAGGAAACTTTAAATTACTCTTCTAATGGTGTTCTGTGTCCCAGGGAACATGTAAGAACTGTGTGTCAAATTCCTACACCTCCTTCTAATGATGGCTTTAGAAGAATAGACCATGCCTTCATAGAGAGTGATTAACTCTGTCCCACTAGGGAGGTTTAGCAAATAATTCATCCTTTTATTTAAAAGCATCACATTATCTTCTATGTACCTACCTAACATCTATCACCTATCTATTAACATGTCTATCTATCCATCTATACATACATACACACACACATCTATCCCAAAACCAAATGGGCAGTTTGGAAATGAATATGAAGTAACTCAGCATCCCTGGCAGCTCTGGTGGGAAGTTTGGGATACAGAAAAGGTGAGAAAACCATGAAGCAAAACAAAATATGACAAAATAAAACCGAACAGTACTTAACAGGCTTACATTTCCTCTAAACAGCTCATCAAATGTCTCAAAAAATCAGAAAACAAATGGGATTTAATGAATGCTAACTGATAGGAATAAAGACAAAGTCCCCATGATGATGGAGAGTGTAAAGGAGCCAAGACTAGCCCAGCTGTCAGAAGTCTGGAACACCAGGTTGCACAGCTCCTCTACAGCCTCAGCCTACCTCAGAGTTACCAACAATCCTGGTGCCTGAGACTGAAGAATTTCTAAGGACATGGATCTTCCATGTCAGTCAGGACAGTCCCAGGAGAGCTCATCAGGCACAGATCTGGTACTCTGGACTTGCACCCCAGCTTCTGGTTCAGACCTCCAGGGCCTGCCAAGTCAAATCTGCACTGGTAACTCTTTGTGGACTTTCCAACCAGTTATAGGCACCTCTGATGGCCCCACATCTCTCTTCCAGACTAAATACTCTCAAACTCCTGTCCTTCATACACTGCCAATGTCACCTCCCTCCCCCTGTCCACACCACTCCATTCAAGGCAACTCGTACCTTCCACGGACTAGCTCTTAGCAATCCTCTCCTGGGCAGGATAAGGGGCATGACTTACCTCTGCCCTTGCACAGGAATGGAATCCAGATGGTGACCTCCAGGGAGTGCCATCATGTTCATCCCAATCTGCAGCAATGCCTGCCCACAGCGGTCGGGACCCTGAAGAGACAGGTCAAGATGGGCCTATCAGAGAGGAGGTCCAGTCTCTTCACCTCTCAAATCCGGGCTCTATGGAACCAAAGTAGGTGTGACAGAAGGCCTTCCAGGCCTCCTCTTCTTCTGAGCTGACTTACACTCTGATGTCCTCACACAGATACGGCCAGACTCAGAGCTGACCTTCTTTCTAAATCCCTGGCTCACTATAACCCGCTACGATCTTCCCCTTTGTCCTATTGCCAAATATTTACCCATTTTGGTGTGACTGACGCTGGGACACACAGGCCAGCAAATATTGTACAGGACATACACATACTAAAAAAGCAGCCAAATGCGGTCCACTTCAGATGACATCATTTCACCTGAACAGCAAGTGGAAAGCTCAGGATGTGACCTAAGGCTCACTTTAGGCCACTGAGTCATGACAGAGTGGCTCTTAGGAAAGGTTTTCTTTCTCTCACCAGGTGAGACCCAGAAGATAATGCAAATCAACTTTGATGGGAGCAATTATGCAGTCATGAGAGGAGCTAGCTACAGAACAGAGTCGGAGTGCAGAGAAACATTGTCTAGGTCCCCATCACAGACCCTCGGAGTCAGCTGATCCTGTAGTCCGGCCCACCTCTACACTTCCTACATCTGAGGTCACATACAGTCTCGTCGCTTAAGACAGTAGACATGAAGCCTCTGTTTGTACAGCCAAAAGCATACCCATGGAAGAACAAGGATGAGGTTAGAGACTTCTGATCCCAAAGCGGAGAGTTCACTTGGCTTACTTTAACCTCACAGTTAACAAGCTACAGGGGCGGTCCTCGTCCCTCCTCAAACTGACTGCCCAGCTGTTGATGTCTCACCTCACCTCACCCCTGCCCTGCTTCGGAAAGAATTTTTTCCACATTCCCTTTTCATTTTCTTCCTGTAGAATGGGACTCTAATCCAAGCAAAGAGTGGATTATTACCCTTATAATAGTAATACTAGTACATGGGTAAGCATGTCTTACCAGGCAGGTCCTCACTGTAGCTCATAGGATGCACAGTTGGGTAGGAACATTGATGATTTTTCGTCCCTTAGCAGCTTAAATAGCACTTTCCAGGACTGTGAAAGCTAGCCAGAAGGAAGGAAATTCCAGCTCAACTTGATTTCTCAGTGTCCTATAACCCAAATGTGTGGTGTCCTTAGCAACAGGGTTTTACAATCTCATTCTGGTGGGCAACCGAGAGCATTGGCAACCGCCTGTAATGTTGTGGGTCAGGGAGGCCCTAAAAGCCTCTAGAACATGAAGAATGTAAAGGAAAATCCAGGTTTCCCAGGGTAAAATCTAACATGTGATGAGATGATAATAATGAAATGACATTTTTTCTTATTTCTATCTTCATCATTGAGAAGAAGAGGCAAATAAAAAACACTGAAGAGAGAATTGAAGCCTATGGTATATAAGAAGACCGGGATATGGTTGGCAAGCATCAGGGCCCTTTACAGTGTAAACCACAGGATTCTGAAGTCAAGGAAGAGGCCATAGGACCCTGGAGGAAGCCTGGATCTAATTCCAGTTGAATCTGGGGACCCAGAGAAAGCACAGTAGTTGTGAGCAGAAACCCAGATGCATACCAATGTTTGAGTTTCTATGATAAGATTTCAGAAACATGACTTGGAGGCCACAATATTCTGGCAGTGACTTCTAACCCATGGTCTGTGCACCTTCAGAAAGGAGCCACAGGTGTTTCATTCACAGATGCCCAACAGGGACAGCCCAAGTTCTTATGTATCACTAACCTATTCACAGGCTCTATTTTGAGATGTTTCATTTTCAATATGAGAGTAGGCACAGGACCCTACACTATGACCACCACACAGTCAGGAGTCTCTATGGGACCATAGCTTACACTCATGGGGATGACAAAGAGGTGAGGGAGACTATCTGGAAGACCAGGTAGTAAACAGCAGGCATTCAACCTAGATGATGCTTTTAAAGATCCCAAAGCAATAATGCTAACTGCTTGTATTCATGGAGCATGAACTACATGCCAGGTGCCCTTCTAAATACTTCACATACTATTAACTCATGGTATATTAATTATTATCATCTTACAGAAGAGAGAAGTATATATTGGAGACAATGCACTAGACTCCACATTTGAGCCTGGAGGACAGGTGCTGAGCAGGTGAAGATGATGAGAAGCACAACTCCATTCCCTGGAGGCTATATCAAGCTCCAAGGACTTTCACTAGAGGCCCCAGCTGAAGTATCAAGTATGGCTGCTACCCTTAACAGTGTGAACTGCTAAGCATGGCGCTCTCATGGATTTTCTCCCACCAATTCTCCACCCACTTCTGATGTCCTTACATCTCCAGCATCCCACTGCCCTGGGTCCCATCCATCCTCTGAGCTGTAACACAAATTGCTAAACAGTCTTATTAAAAAAATTAAAAAAAAATAGGAGCCAGATATTAGAGTGAATACTAAAAGATCACAGAAACAGAACAATCCAGAGCTAACCTCACCTTACCAACTCCTCAACCTCCAGAGCGTGAGTTTCTGTTTCCTCACACCTTATATACTTTTCTGTGTCCTGCCATATTACTTCCTGGGATTAAAGGTGTGTGTCCTTTCCAAGCAAAGACATAAGATCTCAAGTGCTGGGATTGAAGGTGTGTGCCACCATGCCTGACTCTATTCCCAGTGTGGCCTTGAACTCACAGAAATCCAGATGGATCTCTGCCTCCCAAGTGACAGGATTAAGGGTATGTAACACCACGCCTGGCCTCTATGTCTAATTTGGTGGCTGGCTCTGTTCTCTGATCCCCACACAAGTTTTATTGGGGTGCACAAATAAAATATCACCACACTGACCAAAGGTTCAAATAGTTAAGACCAATTCGAAGCTACATGATCTACTAGAAAACCAAGATAGATTCAAGAGGACACCCTACTTCTTACTGTTATGAAAGAAAGAGTTTAAAGGCTCCGATTTTGTACTTGGGTAGGTGAACAAGGGAGTATCCTTTCCTTAAGAGATGGAGTTGAGAGATGTAGAAGAGGTGAAAAGGACACAGTAGATGTAAACAGGAAAGAGGAACTCTCCATCCATTCCAAGTCGCTCCCTGTATTCTTGTCTTGTGTTTTCCCTCACTATGTTTCCCTGGGCTGCATCACACCATGAGTGTCTGTTCACAAGAACTTGAAGCCTTGAGTATCTCTGACTTAATTCAACTCAATAGATCAATTTATATGACTTAGTTCTGTGCCCAGGTCTCATTAGAAGCAGCCTTTGGTCACCTGCACTTGGCTAAGGAGACGGCCTTCTGCAGGAAGTTGAGACTATTTACAGTAAAGTATTCCATTAGAGTCAGCAGCAAAGGGCGTTTCTGCTTTTGTCTAATGGGACAATCTGGGGACAGCTCACGGCACAGCTGGGATTGTTTAATCTGATGAGTCCAGTACAACTGACCACACAGGAGAGATAGTAAATACTGTGGAAAACACTCAGTTCCAGAAGTAATGCCAGGAGGCTGCTGGGGGGCAGGGGGAGCAGGACTATGCAGATGCAGCTCTGATCCCTCTTTCTCCAAGACTTCAGAGTGCAAAGGCTGTAAGTGATGGGAGCACCTTGCCAACCCATCATTCTAAGTCATTCCACCTTTAGAACTAAAAAGTCCCTTAGAGAAGAACACTGCAAATTCGGGAAGCACATAGGACTTTTCTAGGGCCTCCATACCTGTTTCCCATCTGCAGAATGAGAAACATGTAATATTGTAAGCATTAAGATAACCCACAAACACTGTTCCTTTGGTTTCTAACATATGCCCCTGCTTCCGACAGCTGAGAAATGCCCCTACGTTATGAATTTTCATGATACAATATATAAACAGAAAAGGCCAGGCAATTTGTATGCAACCCTTTGCAGCAATAACAAATACCAACCAGTCACACAGAACAGAAACACATGACCTCAGCTTTATCAATTGTGTGCAGAGCTTGGATTTTGAACCTAGGAGGTTCTTCCTGGAGCCTGGAGCCGCAGGAGGATCAAGTTCTCCTATACCTGGTATGCAAGTAACACTTTGAAATAGCCCCGCAATATATGTTTTTATTACAATCTTCTTCCTTAATCAGTGAATTTGTGCAGAATGCCTAGCAGATAAAGTCTGATAGACTCTGGATGTACAGCTTGTAAATCGTCCCAAACAGCTTCATTTCCCTCGTTTTGCGTGTTTCACTATCTCCTGCCATTTCTCACTTTGACCTATGAAAGAACTCTCTGGAGGTCACCACCTATCACTTACTTCTCTCCAGGCTCATTCAACTCAAACCTTTCTCAATGCAACTTAGAGAATGATCTAAAACACAAGTCAAACAGTATCATCTCACTATTCACCCCTACCTTACCCCCACCACCAGTGGCTTCTTACTGCTACACCAAGGCCAAACCCTCTGGGTAGCCCACCTAGCCCACGCATCCATCTGACACCTGACTACAACTCTAACCTTTCATCTGGTCCCTCCCTGTTATCCAGACACTCTGGTTGTTGTTCATCATTTTAGATCAATGTCTCTTTTTCCCAAACACTTTCTATTCCAGGACAGCCTCGCCTCCATTCTTCTCATCAAGTTATCCCCACGGTCCATTAGAGCTCTTCACAAATATTACTCCCCAGGGCAAACTTCCCCAGCCCATGGAGTCAAGCCCTTCAATGTAAGAGCTCCCTTAATGTTTCTCCTCTTACCAAACTTAACTATGGCATTAGCAACTTAGTATATCTCTCCCCTGAAGGTCCTGGGACAGGCAGAGAGGCCTTGCCTGCTCAATGCTGCTTCCTCCATACCTGACAAGTTGTCTGATACATAATGATTAATAAAGACTTGTTGACTGGCTAGATGAGATCTTGTTGAAGTAACTTCAGCTTCTTCGCTGATAGACAATGGTCACCGTTTTAGTGTGGCCCAAATGTTCAGAGGGGCTATGATGGTGACACAGATAAAGATACCTGTCCCTTCCAAGTTCCTGTAGTCCTCACTGTCTGGTCATGCCCAGCTGAGCAGCTTCCCTTTCCACATTCAGATCTGTGTTTATCAAGCTCTTTCAGATGGACAGATGGATGAACCAATGGACAGCCAGGATGTTTCATGAAAACTGCAGTGACAGGTAATCAAGAGAGATCTGGAGGACACCTGGGAGTCCAAGGTCAGCAAGTGGGGATAAAGTGCCATGGAGAGCTTCTTGGAACATGGTCCCAACACTGAAACTGCAAAAGAGAATCTGAAGTTATTAAAAGCAGGGAAAGGAAAGGGGCTGGAGGGAAGACTGAGGAGGAGAACATCCGAGTGAGTACCAGACCAGTACCACGAGCTCAGGAAGCAGGTGTTTCTGGAAGGTGGAATATGCCAGGATGTTGGAATGTGGAAGGGATATGGCTGACTTTAGAGGAGAATACCCCCAGTGGCATAAAAATGCAGAAAAAGGGGTGGCCATTTTTAGCAGGAGAAGAAGAGGTAACATCTGTGGTGACCCTCAAAGGCAGGTTGTGATTTTGTCAATTAAGGATGGGACAGTGGCATTCAGGGCCAGTGGGGCAGTCTAGGCTGTACCAGAAAATGTAGCAAGAATTTGGGGACCCAAATGCTTCTCATGAAGCTGGAGGGAGTGTGCCATACAGTAATGGAAATAAAAGACACAGATGTTTTCAGTCTCTAAGTCACCATCCTGTGGGTGGTATGAGCCCCTGGAGATGTTTGGGTAAGGAAGTGAAATGACCAGACTGGAACTTCAGAGCAGTGGATGGACTCCAGGGAGGGAGACCAGCACCAGGGACTTGATTCAGAAGACAGTGGAAGCTTCTGGGGAAAGCAGTAGAGTCCTGGTAACATAAGAGAAAAAGAAAGAATAGAGAAAAGCTTTTGAGGTAACGATGAGTCCTCAACATCTGAACTCAGGGCCTCGGATCCGGGACAAGAATGGAGATGGTCATTGGAGCTGTCCCTGAGCCACTAGCTAGGTGCCTGGCATCCCGCAGCAATCAGATACTTCAAGGACTCTCATTCCCAGGGGAGTTGCAAGAAACCAAGCAAGCTGCCACCTGGCCCTGCCTGACAGACTAAGCCTCATGAAATAGAGAAAGCACTGGCTCCCTGGAGAAAGCCCTGGTGGCCCCTCACAGCTGTTAGGCCATGGAGGCCAAGAAGCCGGCAGAACAGACCTCGGGACTCACAAAATGTCTTAGCAGCTCTAGGCTCCACAGGCCTGTGTGATACAGAAGAGCTTCTACAAATCACAGAAAAGGTCCCAACCCTCTGCCCAGTGACCTGGATCTATCTACCTTCGAGACGTTACCTAAAAGGCCACAAAAATTCTGTTTATGAAACTATATTATGAACTTGTCAGGACTGAGTCTGTGGTACCCAGGAATAAATAGGCTGGTCTTAGAGGCCCTTACATCATACTCTTAGGATATTAGAACTTGTGGGGATCTCAGGACCAGCTCCCTGCCACAGTAATAACAGCAATAATCATAAAGAGGGGAAGAGTGAGAAACACCTAATGACTTTAAAACTGTTCTACACACTTTCCACTTAGTCTTTAAAACGGTTCCCTTAGCTAGGTCACTATGTTATCCCTGTCTTTCAGGTGAGTAACAGAAGCATGGAAGAGGTTAATGTGGACAAATGGAGAGAGAAATTCGCAGGGAGGAAAATCTTGTTGCTGAAGAACGCAGCTCTGCCTGGGACATGCACATGTGTCCAGCAAACTGCTTGTCATGCCCTGGGAAATGCTAATGTGCCTTTGCCTAGGAGAGATCTGTAGGAAGACCAACCAAGGCTTCCTGTTGTCTGCAGTAGAAAATCACAATTGGTGCCCAGTTGTAAATCATGGATATCTGTGCCTGCTTTTATTATTTGCTGTGGTTATCACACACAGGGAAGCAGCATACTAAGGGGAATTCAAGAGTCCTGATTGGATAGTGTCCTGTGAATGAGACAGAACAGGTAAGTTAGCTCAGGAATGTGTGTGAGTCTCTAGAGAGTCAGAGAGAGAGAGGGAGAAACACCCTGTACTGGCTAGTTTGATGTCAGCTTGACACAAGCTAGAGTCATTGGAGAAGAGGAAGTCTCAGTTGAGAAAATGACTCCGTAAGACCTAGCTATAAGGCAATTTCTTAATTAGTGATCAATGAGGGAGGGACTAGTTCATTGTAGGAGGTGCCATGCCTGGGCTGGTCGTCCTGGGTTCTAGAAGAAAGCAGGCTGAGCAAGCCATGTGGAGTAATCCAGGGAGCAGCACCCTTCCATGCTCTCTGCCTCCAGGTTCCTGCCCTGCGTGATTTCCTGCCCTCACCATTTTTGATGATGAACTGTTATATGGAACTGTGGGCAAAATAAACCCTTTCCTCTCTAAGTTGTTTTGGTCATGGTGTTTCAGCACAGAAATAGTAATCCTAACTAAGACACACAGCATCAAGACATCCATCCCTCCTGGAATCCATGCTCCCAGTACCTGCTTTATACAACCACTCATCTCTAACTGGCATCACCCCATCTGAGGAAACCACCACACAGCCTCCACCAAAAGTCTTGTGTGGAATCAGGAAATCCATTGCTGCCCCCATGGTGTGTCTTGAAATACAGCCTCCCTGGTTCTGGGCCAAAGACTACCCAGCTGCCCTGTGCTTTGGAAGCTGCACAGGAGGCTATTGTCTCTGGCACCTGGTTGAGCTGGGTATTTTTTCTGAAGGTTATAACTGAGAAACCGATGGCCAGAACTCTGAGACCTGAAGTGGACTATTCCCTGAAAAGGGGCCTGCCTGGGCTTTTGAGCCTCCCCTACCAGAGTTCTGTGGACTAAGAATATACATTTAGGTACATTAGCCTCCCCAAGTTCATTAGTGTGTGACCTTGGACATCAATTTTCATTTTTCTAAAAGATGGGATACATGAATAATTACCATAAAATGAGAATTCTGTGTATACCAGTGAGATCATATCTATATGATCAGTGGGTGCCTGGTATAAAGATCACACCATGTCTCTTCTGGTGAAAGCACAGAGTGAAGGAAGGAGCCAGAAGCCATTCTGCCAACTCAATTCTAAGTATTCAAAGACCTTTCCATCCTCAAACTTTAAATGATTCCTTCTTACTTTCTAACTTTCCCTCCCTGATATAAATATTATCCAACTGCTCAAATGTTGCTTATCTTTGATTTGCAGAAGAGAGAAACCTTCCCCACTGGGCCCAGATCCCAGGGTGTTAAAATTAACCATCACCACGCTCTAAGCTAATGACTTACTGGTTGGAACTGCCACAAATAGACATAACTCTCAGATAAAGGCCATTAGAGAAAATTGAATAGCTCCAATGTGGCAAAAATTTGGATACATCCTATTTCATAAATCACACTCAGAGGTCACACTGGGCAAGCTATTTCCCTTTCTGAGTCATGATGAAGACCCAACTTGAAGGTGTCTATATACTCTAGAGAACATAGGAAGGAGAATTTACAGCATCTTATATCTTCATGAATGCAATCTTGGCTTTCTTCTCAATCCATGACAGGATGATAGCACAGAAGTTATCATCTGGGACAAGCCAGACCCCCCTGATTCTTTTCCTTCCCCAATTCTCTGCACTGGAGTTTACTAAGTGGCCTTGGGAGGGTAGAACACCAAAACCATAGAAATCCATGACTAATCCCACTTTAGCTTACTTCTCTGACCTTTGGTTTTTTTAATCTGTAAAATCAGAATAGAACCTGTTCTGTGTTATTGGACTGCCCTAAGAGCATAGTGCTTACATGACACTTCAGAAGCTAATAATAACAATCTAAGAATCTCCTCTGACCCCAAAAGCCAGTTAATAAGTTACTACATGAGAAGTGTCATGGCATCCCTCCATGTGCCCGATTTCTTACCTAGATGTCAAAGATCTGGTCTCCCCCAAAAGGCTAAAAAGAAGACTCTATTAAATACATTGGAAAGAAGCAGAGGAAATTTGAATGTAAAGAAAAATCAGTACACAGAAACTGCTGTGGTTTGAAAATTCAAGTTCCTACCAAGATGCATAAAAACCTAATCCCCAATGTGAGAGCCTCAGGAGCAATGGAGTCTAGGGAGTTAAATAATTATGACAGTGAATCCCCATAAATGGATGAATACTATATATAAAAGCTCACAGAAGTGAGTTTGCTATCTTGATCTTTCCATCTTCTGCCACATGAGGACCAGTCCTTTCTGCCCTCTGGAGGATGCAGCATTCAGGCATCGTCTTGGAAGAAAAGCAGTGCCTCTCCAGATACAAAGCTGGTGGGTTCTTGATATTGGACTTCCTAACCTCCTATACTGTGAGCCAATACATTTCTTCCCACTATAATTACAGTCTTGGCATTTGGGGATAGCAGCATAGGACAGAAATCATGTTTGAATTGAGCACAGACAAACACTGCAACATTTCTGTGATCAGCAGCAGCACTAGCCCTGAAGAAACAACTACCATCCCAGCTCACATACTATGTGGCCAAAGGATTATGGGACATTCAATGTGAATCAGAACCTTGGCTTAGCCTCAGTGGTAAAGTAGTCTCACCAGCTCATTAATGAAAAGAAACCATAGACAAGATTTAACCCACTCCAAGGCTTGACTCACCCTGTGTTTATAAACAGAATAAGCCAGGGTGTGAGCAAGCACAATCATTCTTAACACACTATTGACATTTCTGTAATGTCCATATCTAAATAATCCTTTAAGTTTGGAAAAGGAGATGTCAGATAAATCTGTCTACTCAAGTTAACTATGTAGACTTCAGACATGAAGGCCAGAATCTGTAGAATGCTGTTTCAACAAGACTTCCACTATGTCTGGCACACCACCTGTCACAGCAACACTTGAACGGTGTCTAAGGCAGAGTAGGAGCTCAGTCAACATGAGGGTGGGCTTGAATAAAGCCCTATCCATTCTGAGGCTTTGAACCTGTCTGCAAGACATGGCCATCTCTGCTCACACACATCCATTCATAATAACAGCTAATACTGCTACAGCCATGCAATTCTAAGATGCAGTTTGTCATATCCTAACCAATGGCATCTTGGCTTTGTCATAGTTTACCTCTAGCCTTCTTTCCTTTTTTATGAAGCAGCAGGGTGTCTTTCATTTTATTACACCTTAAATTCAATGAAATGTGATATCTAGCACTTAACTATGTGCCAAAAACTTTTCTAAGTATTCCAAATAAATAAACACATTTACACCCCCAAAAATCCAAAACAATCCGTCCCACTATTATGCCAGTTTCAGAGAACTAGAATCAGAAAATTGGAAGTTTCTTAATTTATTAGCTTACATGGTTAAAAAGTTGAGTGGGGGTGAAAACAATACCTTCTCCTCCAACCCTCTACAGCATATCACTCGTTTTCAGCAGCTAACTGTTAATTGACAACAAAGCCCTTTTAGTTACATACATTTATTTATTTGTTTGTTTGTTTGTTTGTTTGTTTCAGAACCCCTTTCTTATGCAGAAAACTAACAATATATATTTAATTCTAGTAAAATGATAGATCAGATGGTCTACAATACTTCTTCATGAAAACTGCTTTAAATACAAAGATATTTATAAATACCAATTACTACTCTTGTTTATGTGACAAAATATCACACAAAAGCAACTTAGGGAATAAAAGGCACTCATAGATGGATGGTGCAGCCCATCATGGTAGACAAGCACAGCTGCAGGAGGAGAAGGCACATTGTGTCCACAATTGGGAAGCAGAGCGATGAATGCAAGTGCTCAGCTGCCTTTCTCCCTCTTTCCCTTTTATTTAGGCCCAGAGCCCAGGCCAAAGGTTGGTGCTACCCACAATCAGGATGGGTCTTTGCCCTTCAGTTAAACCACTTTGGAAACATCATCCTAGACAAGCTCAAGGGTGTGTCTCCCAGGTGATTCTAAATCCAGTGAAACTGACAGTGAAGATCCACCACTTGATGGTCTTAAAAATGTATCACTGAGCTGGCAGGAAAAGTGGAATAAACCTGGAGAGCATCTTAGCAGGATGAGGTGTCAAAGGGAGTTTTCCACTGACAACATCTATGAGATGCTGCATCCTTCAAGCCCTTGTTTCTTTTGTGTGTAAGAGAGAGATAGGGGCAAGAAAGATAGGGGCTAGGGATTCCCCAAGGCGAAGAATCAAATATAAGTCCAGAAGAGAAGAAACTCAATGCACAGAAAAATGAGAAATCAACTTTCTCTGCAAAGTGTCAGCCATAGAGACTGAGAATTAATCACCATGGTATGACCTCTCATAGAGGTTGAAGCTTGGGTTTGCATCACCTGTTAGAGGATTGATGATGGAGCGCAATTAGAAAATTCCTTTCCAAGAAACAAAAGAGAGTTCTTGGAAACAGATTCAAGAAACGAAGGCTACAAATTATAGCCATT
Source organism: Peromyscus attwateri (assembly GCA_902168425.1). NCBI lineage: Eukaryota > Metazoa > Chordata > Mammalia > Rodentia > Cricetidae > Peromyscus > Peromyscus attwateri. The sequence goes on along the minus strand of CABHPP010098739.1, from coordinate 6,068 downwards.
CAAATCCAAGAAATAACCAAGAAGAATGAAAAGATGTATTGGTGTGCTAAATGATAGAACAAAGGGAATTACCAAAATGCAGCTCAGAGGACACAGACACCTTTAAAAAGGAGAAACCAAGGCTATGAGTGAAGAGTAACACAGTCTAATGAGCAGTTCGTCACCATTCCAATAATAAGAGAGCATATGTGCAAAGCAGTATTCAAACAGAATAGCTTCCACATCCAGAAATAACAATGAGTATCAAACAAAATAAATACAAAAGATGCACACACCTTCCTTAAAAAAATTAAAATGACTAAAGAACACCCAAGGCACAGGGGATTTTGGAAATATCCAAAGGTAAGGAAATATCATGGCACAGTGGTTAGCATGCTGGAAGTATCCAGAGAGAAAGAGTGAACAGAACTGCCAAGTGTCATCACAAGACAGAAGACAACTGGAAATCACCTGGCTGGGGAAGATTGTCCTGGAGTTCTGTATCCAGAGGAAAGTGGATGAAGTCAGGCCATCTCAGAAGAGTGAAAGTCTCCCAAGGAAGAGAAAGAATGCCGAAGGCATTCAGAAGGAAGAGAATGTTACATGGGAAGGTGGAGACACAAAAGTGAATGATTACTCTACCTGGCTGACACTGTGAATAAGCCAAACAAGCATTGACTGTAAGAACAAATATAATAATCAATCTGTGAGGTAAGGGGAAACTGAGTCTAAAATACTGTACATGAATTCAGAAAGGAATGATTAAAGTAAATTAAAGTGCATTAATTTTCTTCTAGTTACAGACAGAAGGAAAATGATGATGTGAATCAACTTTAAATTTGTGACTTTTTATCATTTCTATAATACAGAGGAAACTAAGTAAAAGAAGAGACATAGAAATCTAAATATGTAGAGGGGAAAACAAACCAGTAATGAAGAAAAATTCAGTCTAAAAGACGAAATGAGCTGGACCTGGTGGCTCACAACTGTAATCCCAATCCCCAAGAGCTAGAGGCAAGACAATCCCTCAAAAGTTTTTCCAACCTGGACAACACAGTCACACAAAAAAGTGGGGGTGAGGGAATGACAGAAAAAGACATCATATGTCAAGCTCTAGCCTCCACATGTGTGTACAGAAGCATATGAACCTACATACACACATATACCACATGCAATTTAAAAAAAATAAAGAAGAGCACAAGAATGAAGATATATAGAGCAATCCCATATATAACACAAAAGAAAATATGCTAACTTAGACAACAAAATCCAATATCCAAAATCCAAAATTAGTAGGCAGGCTAATATAATCTGGCCATATTGGATTTAGTTTAAAAAATATGTAATTAGTTTAACATTATAATGAAACTCACCACACTAACAAAGTAGAAAAATCATGACTATTATCAATAGCCAAAGAAAAATAATTTGATAAAATTCAATAGTAACTTAGAAAAAAAGACTTTGATCAAACTAGGAAAAGGGACTTTCTTCAGTGGGCATCTATGTGAAAACAGTATCACGAACACTGTGCTTAACGACCTGTTGAAAGCAGGTTCTCTGAGAGCAGATTCCCAATTTTCACCACTTCGATTTATTATTACATTAGAAATCTGATCCGGGATAGGAAGAAATTTCAGAATTAAAACTGTTGTTAAGTAGCACACCGCCACAGAGGAAATGGAGGTTAAAACCCACCTCTGCTTTGTTCACAAAGTCACACACCTACACGTATGTCAACCTGTGATTCCCTGGCCAAATCAAGAGTCTATGCGTCTGTGTCCACCCAGACATCTGTGCCCACCCAGACATCTGTGTCCACCCTTACTTGTACCTCTTTCTAGCTCTTCTGAGAATGCAGTGTGAGTTTGCAACTCATTGTCCATGTATAAAACCCAACAGTGTCTACATAAATTATTCCTAAGCTATAAAGGAACTTAGAAAGTTGTTGACAAATAAATATACAAAATTGAGTAGTCCCAGTCAGCAGCGTATGAAGGAGGGGGAGTAGGAAGAAGAGGCAGAGGAATGAAGACCTTTAACAAGAGCAATAAAACACAGAAGGAACATGAAAATGATTATTCTGTGGAAGCCCTTAATTGAGAAAATTGTAAAACATTATTAAAAAGATATGAAGAAATGCTAAGATAAATCAAGATCATACAGATATCTGAAATAGCATGAGAATGAGAAGTGTCAGTCCACCATTAAAAGCTCTATTGCATAGATTCAGTAGAATTCCGATTAAATCTCAACAGCATTTTTCCTTAGAATTTGACAATCTGAATCTGAAATGCATATCCAAGATATATTGAAAATAGGGTACTTTTCCTATTGGGTATGATTTTTTTAACTAACAAATACAAAGGAATATTGATTTTGGAATGAACTTAGGAAGTTGAAAAATAGTCCAAATATTTCCCCAAAGAATATTAAAACTTGATCAGTAACAGCAACAAGGAGACAGAGGGTGATGGATTCAGAACTCACACATCTCCCAACCACAAGCAGAAAGAGAACGGAACTGGGGAGACAGAGGGAGTCCACTGTTGCTCCTGCCTGTCTTCACACTGCTGCTCCTGAACATCACCCTTGCTCCAGAGCAGAGATGCAGCTGGCCTGGGTCAGAGAAACAGAGTCAGAGGACTGCTTTGGGAGCCTATTCCACAGTCATAAGAAAGGAGCCCAGCTCCAGCACCAAGAATATGACAAGTCTTACAGACTGTTCTTTAAAAAGTAGATTTCTGGTCCTTAAGACATCAGCAGAACAAACAAGCAGGCCTGTGCAGTCCCCAGACAAGAAGCCTTAGGCTAGGTTAAGCATTGGACCTCAGCCCTACCTCTGCACACACACATTCCAAGTGCCTGCTGGAGGCTGTGGGTCTCCCTCTGAATGGGAAGGGTTTCTCTTGTAGTAGTACCAAGGCAACTGCACAGCAAAAGCCGCTGTACCACTCAAGCTCATGTCTAGTGAGATGCTGTAACTGGCTGTGAGCGAAAACTGCAAGAAACCATTCTTGAAGAAAGCCACATGAAAGAATAAAGTCCCATCCACAGGTGGGTCTTCTGGTCAACCATCTCTGAGAGCAGACTCCTGCCCACCTTAGTCAAGGTTGAGAGAGAGAATACAGCATCCTCTCTGCTTCAAGCCCCAATTTTATGCTAAATATGAAGATGGATGAATTGTCCTTTTCATAGGATTTCCTTTTCCACTGGCAGAAATATGCAAATGCATAATCAAGTAAAGCACAGTAATTGCTGGAGCATGAGTTCAATGAGATGCCTAGCTTTCTTTTGCCATGGGTGAGCACTCTATATGCAGACATCCTGGCGGGAATGCAGATGCTCTAAAGAAAGTCTTGTGCTGCTCCCTTTGGCTATCAGATTACTGAAACAACTATCTCCAAGAGATTGGAATTTTCCCCAGAGCTTGGAGAAGGAAGAACTGAAACCTGGTTCTGGCCAGGAGAGAGTTTCTCCAGAAAGAATGTACACAATGCTGACAACTTCTCATTCCACTTTGCAGGAGAAACTGGAGTGAGACAATGAAAATGGGCAGGACCACACCTTGACCAGGACTAGTTAGTTATGCATACCTCATACCTTCTGTTTAAATCTAAACCTTATGTCAGGACCCTGAAGATGGGCTCGGGAGGTCATTGGTCCTCTCTATTTGTCCCTCTTCCTAATATGACCACACTGAGCAGTCTCCTTTCTCTTCTTTTTATTGTTATTTGTCTCATTACTTGAAGCCTCTTTGAGGATAGATAGAAGTGCCTAGATTGTTAGTGCTGCCAGGGCCCAGACTCCAGCCTTAACAACCCCCATAAAATATATGGCAGATGGCCATGTATGCCTTTTCTCTGGGCCTCCAATTTCTCATCTGTAAGAGGAGAGGGCTGGGTCTGAGGAGTGCCTGCTTCAGATCTAATATTTCTACAGCCTAATGGCCTCCTTCCCTAGACGCTTGTGAAAATCACTCACTACTGGAGACTAGACCCCAGGCTTTCTCCTACAACTTATTCTGCCCCAAACCCAAGCCGCTCTGTGGTCTTTGTTCAAAGATGGCTTCAAGTGACAAAAGACATCCGGGATTTATCCAAATGATGGATGCTCATTTCCCCTGCTGGCTGTAATAGCCGCATCACTGTATACCCAGCTACTGTACCTCTAGGGTACCACGTTCCTGCCGCCTGTACTCCCAGGGTTCTCACCCAAGGCTGTTACAGTCTCAAAGGTTCCCAGCCCCAGCCCACCCTGCTTGTGCTGATGGCAGGCTCAATCTCTTCAAATACAGTTCTCACTGTAAAAGCTTCCTGGAAACCTACTGTACTTCCCTCAGCCCCGTGTCTCCCTGTAGATCTAAGTTCTGCATCCTCCTCACAGCTGTTAGACCCTGGCCCCAGCTCTCCCCACATCTTTGAGTATTACCATCCTGTATTCCCTCAGGTTCCAGCCCCAAGAGCACTGCCCTGTTCTCCTCAGGATTAGCCTGCTCTCCCCGGCAGTCAATATTTGGTTTAAACAAGGCTGTCACTTGAATCTTACTCTGGCCTCCACGACAGGCCCGCTGTAAGACTGCAGTGCTGACTCCATTTAAGCTGGATTTGCTGGGGATGTTTGACCCCCTAAATGTCCAGTGACCTCCTACAGTATACTTTGTCTCCCTGTTAGGGCCAAAGTTCCACAAAGATATGCCCACGACAGCCAGTATCTGGCATGGTCATCCATGTGTTAGAAACCACCAAGCCTGGGACTGGAGATGGCTCATTCATTAAGAGCACTGGTTGTTCTTCCAGAGGAGCCTAGTTTGGTTCCCAGCACCCACATCAGGCAGCTCACAATTGTCTGTAACTCCAGCTCCAGGGGACCTGACATCTCTCTGGCCTCTTCTAGTACCCTCACTCATACACACATACCCACATGCAGACACATATCTTATACATAATTAAAATAATAAAAATTAAAATTAGAAAACCATGAGGCATGATGGAAAGATCCTGTAAAATGGAAAGAATAGATGGTCAGTTATGTCCCTTGAGTTACCAAAAGAAGCTCCTAAGCCCTCTCTCTTCTCTTTCTCCCCTTTCTGCAATCTGTTCTCTTTATTGCAATCAAAACATGACAACACTCAACCCTTCCAATTGTCTCTCCTGTCACTCCAATTGCTGTATGAATAACGTGCAGGAAACCTCTGTATTCGGCTGCCATTACTGCGCTGACCTCGCCTCCTTTGGACTCCACCCCCACTTCACTCCGTTCATACTGACCTTCCTCACACATGCCTCCAGGCCTTCGCCCTTCTCTCCAAAATGCTCACACAGCTTGCTCCTTTTCCTCCTCCGGGCCTAAGCTTAATCTTAACCAAAGGGCTGGGAAGATACTAGTCTCTGCTTAAATGTGTGCTTATCCAAACCTTGCCCACTCTTGGAGCTCCTTCACAATCTCTTATATTTCTACATAGTACTGAGCACTGTGTTTGCATCCTGCATATGACCTGTTAACTGTCCTCCCAAACCAAAAAGCAAATCCTGCAAAGACCTGATGCTGGCTTTTGCCCACTCTGGCTTCTCGGATATCTAGAGCAATGCAGAGCCCACAGCAGATGCTAAGTAGATGCTTGAGTAGATGTGAGAGTGAGTAAATGAGTCTGTAACTTAGACCCTCGGCACCCTGGGCATTGTTCCAAGATGTTGCTATCTGATGGGGCTGCTATTGTCCCCTCCTGCTCAGTTCCCACCCTGCCTGCTGCAGCAGATGGACAGCACACATTTGGGGAGTTTTGTAAATGACAGTCCGAAAGGACCGCAGCATCTGTAGAGGTGGGGCCAGACCACCACTGCCTTGTTCCTACATGCTGTGTTTTAAAGCTTGTTCTCTCCACACCTCCAGCCTCTCCACACATTCCACGGGACTGAAGGACAATCAAAGCAGAAAAATGAAAATAAAAATAGGGTGCCCCAGAGGGAGCTGTTTGTCTTCCTCTTCGGGGCCTGAGCCCTGACCTCCTCTGCCAAGCCTGCAACCACTTTACATCTACTTGGTTACTAGATTGAGGAACCAGTTCCCTAAGCTATCGAGGGAGGGGG
>CABHPP010098736.1:0-16890 GCA_902168425.1 Peromyscus attwateri | reverse complement strand
TGTGTGTGTGTGTGTGTGTGTGTGTGTGTGTGTGTGTGTGTGTGTGTAAGAGAATGGAGGACAGAGGAAGAGGAAGAGAGAGAAAGAGGGAGGGGTAAGGGGGAAAGGAAGGAAGAGGGACAGAGACTATATTCCCATGAACTTGAGTGAAAGATGGAAACTGAACAGAGCCAGTCAGTAAATGGCTCTCGATTGCCCTGAACTGAGTGTGGCTGTCTTTGCTGTGTGACTACTGTTCTTCCCATCAAGGTCTGACTTTCTCGTCTTACCCTCTTAGCCCCTGAAATCTGGGCTGGTCACATGCTGATATGCCTTGAGCAACAGAATGCGGAGGAAGTGTCAGTTTGTGACTTCTGAAGCTGGCCTTTACACGTGTGTGACTTCTGTTTCTGTCCCTTGGAGTGCTGACCTGAGAAAGCTATGGAAGACCCAGGCTGATATGGGGCTCTGTACAAGACAACCGGGGTGCCCAGTGGTAACCAGCAAGAGCCACCAGACACATCGGTAAGCCTCCAGGCCTACAGTTCAACTTTGTGTATTTTTGGAGAAAGCCCAGCAAAAGCCATAGGAGAAATCACCAGTCTACCCACAGACATTCAAAACACAGTCCACCTCTGCTGTTAAGTTATGGAGTTTTGGGACTGTTTGTTATTCCACAAACACTAGCTGTATCAAGCTGCTCTACTAAAATTGCTGTAAGATATTTGGAGATCTATCATGCATAACACAAGGAAACAGTGAATCAGCAAAGTGTTCTGAGGATGGGCTGGTCACTCAGCAAGAGAACTCCTCTTAAGGGGACAAGTTCATAGTGGCTAGCTTTTGGGATGGGATGGGTGATTTTTGTTGTTGTTAAAGACACTTGGCATTGTTTATTTGTTTGTTTATTTATTTATTTATTTTTGGTTTTTCGAGACAGGGTTTCTCTGTGTAACCTTGGCTGTCCTGGAACTCCCTTTGTAGAGCAGCCTGGTCGCAAACTCACAGAGATCCTCCTGCCTCTGCCTCCCGAGTGCTGGAATGACAGGCGTGTGCCACCACTGCCTGGCTGGGATGGGTGATATTTTAAGAGTTGCCCTGTGGCAGAAAGAGAGACCAAAGTGCCTCAAGGTAACTAGAGTTCTATCCATGAAAAATCAGCAGGTGCTGGGGGGGTGGAGCAGAGCGGAGGACCTTTGCAGGGTTAAGGTGGCTTGTGACAACTAGCTGATTGAGGTGATGTAAATGCCCTAGTTATACATGAGTGCCTCACGGGTGACTGGGGTCCACACAGTTCCAGTGTGTTGAGGTGGCAGAGTTTCTGACACTGTGTCGACTTGGTGATTCCGTGGAAGAGAAAGCTCATTCTCCTGGTTAGAGCCAAGAGGGCATCAGAGGGCTTATTAACAGCTGGGCACAAAAAGGGGCACGGCTGAGCCCCACACCCCGGACCATGGTGCTTATTTGTCGATGTTTGTGAGACACCTCTGGAGGTCACCAGAGCTGACTGTAGGTGGGGATAATACGGGAGGCTGGGAACCACTCTCAGAAGAAGATGACACGCAGAGCCAGTCCCACTGCCGTGGCGTGGACTCTAAACACAGTATTGATGAGGGACAAGGGAGACAAAGACACATGGAGGAACCCAGGAACACAGAAGTCACTCAGCTGAGTGAACGGGCAAAAGCGTTAGTCTGTCAACCTTGGAATTTATAAAAGTTTTTCTAGCTGATTTGGTTCATTAGAATCCATCCAAGTTAGCCTTTCCTTTTATGAACTCAAGCTACCATTAGGTAAATAACCCCGAGTTAACTAACATTCCTTTCAGTAATAGCTGGTGTTTGCCTCAGTTTTCTGTATGACAAATTACCACAGATCTGGGTGCTCAGACCAGCACACGATGATCACGTGCTCCCTGGTCCCGCGGCTCAGAGTCTTCTTGGGAGGTTGAAATGACTGTCTCTGGGACTGGAGTCTTATTTGAGGCTCAGGGTTTAGAACCTCTAGGCTTGGATTAGGTTGATGGAATTTATTTCCTGTGGCTGTTGGCTAGTGCTGTCTTAACTCCTGAGGCCACGTGCAGGTGGCTCCTGGGGACTGCTCATAACATGGACAGCCCATGAACTCACAAACATGTGCTGTGACTTCACCTTCTTCCAAGTCCTCTCTGAGTCAGTAGGACCTTTTAACTACCAGTGATGATGGGTTAGTAACCTACTCCCAGGGTCTAAATGCTCAGAAGTCTTAGAAGCCATCTTGAATCATGCCTCCCATGGCATCAGTGTGTAATTTGTTCTCAGTTCCTGGAAAGATATTGTATCTGTTTATTTATACTGCTATAATAAAATACTTTAGACTGGGTAACTTACTGTGAACGGAAATTTATTTCCCCCAGTGCTGAAGGCTGGACTCTACCATCAAGGAGCCTGCATTTGGTATGTAGTGATGAATTCCTTGTTTTGACCTTGTAGAGAAGACATGTAGCCGGTTCCCTGTAACTCTCTACAGGCATGAATCCAGTGGTTTTCAATCTGTGGGTCATGACTCCTGCCTATCAGATATTTACATTAGGATTCATAACAGTAGCAAAATTACAGTTACGTGTAGCAACGAAAATAATTTTATGGTTGGGGATCACCACAACATGAAGGACATTAGGAGGGCTGAAAACCACTGCACTACTCCATGCATGAAGCTAAAACCTCCAGGACTTAATATTCACGCCGAATCCCGCCCTGTTAATGACATCACATTGGTGGCCAAGTGTGAGCATATGACTATGGGAAAGGAGGACAGCTTCCTACCACTCAGGTGTCATGCCAGGCTGCTGTCTACTGTTCAGCTTTCTCATGAGAGACCGTCCGAGAACCTATGCTGTGGGAAGATTGAGTGGCTGGTGCTCTTGTCCTTTCGTGGAATGTTTTGATGGCTCAAGGTTGGTCTGCTTCTCGGACTTCAGGGCCATCCTTTCCCCACACCAAGCATTTTCTCTCTTCTTTGATGGTGTGGAATCGACTTTTAATTCCACGAGGTTGGAAGAAAAGAACTGGAGGAGATAGGAGATGCCTGGAGAATGACCTGCCAGTGCTCTGTATTCAGAAGCCATCCTTTAAGGGACAGGAAAGGGCCATCCATCAAGAAGAGTGGTCACAAAGACTGCAGACTCCAGACAAATGCCCATCGTTCATGCCACCCAGCCTCAGGGAGGCATCAGTCTGGTGCCCTTGCTGCATGGCAATTCTAGGCAACACCACCTCAAAAGAGCAAGCCTTTGTGGGTTTACATCTTGTTAGCTGCTCCCTAGGTCTCCCGGTGACAGTTTTATCCTGTTTTGCTTTGTTCTTACGTGTGCACGGCTGATTCAGAAACCATCCCTGACATGTCTCTGCAGCTGGCGCTTAGAGCATTGAGCTGATTCCATGAGGTCATTAATGTCAAACCTAAAACAATCAGCCTGTGAGGGCAGCCATGCCCAGACAGCCGCAGAGAAGGCCGATGTGCCTGGCATGTTTGGATGTAACATTTCCCTTCGTTTGCCTTTACAACAGCCCCTTGGATCCCAGGTTGTGAATAATGAGAATTTTACTCATGCCCTGAAAACATGACATTTGCAAATCACACCATCCTTTCAGTCCTAAGAAAATACCACATTATTCTAGCATGACACATTTTGTTTTCAGGTAGGAAAGTGGTTATCTGTTGGCTCACCTCAGAGAGTCTACAACGGACTGAACATTATCATATTGCATAAATAATTTAGGTGCGAGTGCCATTACGGGTGTAAATCAAAAGGACAATATATGCTTCCGAATTTGCAAGTGTTTGGAAATTTATATAACGTTTCCTAAGGAAGTCTGTGACCTGCAGGACTATTCAAATGACTGGAATCTCTCTAGCTGTTGGGAGGCATCAGCACCCAGATGCTCTGCCTTCACTGACAGGTTTTAAGAAGATATACATTTACTGTGCAGAGTGGGAGGGATCTATTTTAAATGCTGGCCATGCTCACAGGCCTGTCCAACCCATGGCTTTCAGACTACACGTGGCGACATGTTAGTGGGGATAGCTACAAATGTGATACAGCACAACATTGTAAATTTATTTTAAACATTGTGAGGTGAGTGCGTGTGCCTGTGTGCACGCTCATGCATGTTGTATGTTCCTGTGCATGTGCACATATTTGCTTTCATGTAGAAGCCAGGGGTCAATGTGTGATGTCATTTTCACTTGCTCTTCACGTATTTTTGGAAGGACAGGATCTCTTACTGGTCCAGGAGTTCGATGGTCAGCTAGGGTGGCCGGCCAGTGAGTTTTAGGGATATGCTTGTCTCTGCCTCCCCTACCGATACAGGCTTGCACTCTTGGCTTTTTACACGGGTTCTGGGGATCTGAACTCGGGTCCTCATACCTGTATGGCAAACACTTTGCCAGCTGAGCCATCTCCCCAGCCCAGTCTTTTTGATAGCTCAATTGCGTGGTTTGCAGAGTATAAACATCGTAGAGAGAGCATAGTGTCTCATTGTCAAAAAGCTGGACATGCCTAGCACATTGCTTCTCTGCGTGCATGCACCAGGATTGCCTGGTGGACAGTTGCAGCAGATGCTGGGTTCCCCAACCCTACCCCAGAGTGTGTGGTCCATGGTCTCTGACTATGCCCTCACACGCTGATTATACTTTCAGAAGAACTGTGCTAGAGGACAAAGGACTCCTCGTGGGGGAGGCTGGGTTTCTCTTTAGGGAAGCGTTATCATGGAGCCTCTCTGTGGGTACATTTGACTCCCACTTAAGCTAGTTCTGATTCCGAAGGTGAGCCCAGTTGAGTAGCAAGGGAAGGGCAAGCTGTGTGTGATGAAGGAACTGTTGTCGTTGGAGTTGGGTTCATGAATGGCAGGAAGAGTGAGAGGGTAAGGATGAAATCACAGTAATGGTGATGTCAGACTTACAGTAGATGTAGAGACTAAGAGATTTCCTGAGGCCAGGAAGGGCCAATGAATTCCCAGAAACCTTTGACATCCCATGTTCAGTTTGCTTTCCCTGAGCTGTGCTTATTCCCATCTGTCCTGTACCCCCACCTCCACCACTCACCCCAATATTTGCTGGAGACCTGACATGTGGGTTAGGATCTGGCTGGCTTTGGGATCTGACCACTTTCCTGTAGCTCGTCAGTATTTCCCAGAGCTCTGCCCCGGCCCCCAGGCTCCATGCTGAACCCAAGCTGGGCGTTAGCAGGACCCATTGAGAGTCCCTTCCTGTCACCTCCCGAGTAGCAGCCTATAAGGCAGACTTTCAGAGTGTGAGCATGGCTAGGGATGGTTTCTTTTTTGATTTTATTTTTACTTCTGTGTGTACACAGGCGTGTAGGTACCCATGGAGGCAAGAAGAGGGTGTAAAATCCCCTGGAGCTGGAGCCACCAGTGGTTGCAACCCTCCTGATGTGGGTGCAGGAAACGGAATTCTGATCCTCTGCATGAGCATCAAGTGCTTTTAACCCATGAGCCGTCCATCGCCAGGGAACATTTTCTTGCCATTCAGATATCAGGACCCACCCAGCCCTTTTGGCTAGAATTGGGGAGACAGGGTGCTGAATCTAGGTGCTAAAGAGAGGACCAGTGAACGCTGGTAGCCAGGTAAGTTCGGGCAAAGAATTCTTTATGGAACGAAAGATTGCTCTTTCTGTACTTGGGGTGAACAAGGCAGGGAAGAATGGCAGCAGTCAGAAGGCAGATAACGGGGTAAATGTGCACAGAGCAAAAGGTGGCCTTCCTCCAGGAGCCCTCAGAGAGTGCTGATTCCTCTAGGTCTCTGGTCCCTCTAAACCAGTTCCTAAGAGGGGCAAGTGTGCATTTGACAACATGTGTGGGTAGCTTGGGGTGTGATGGGAGGGGCCCCTGCTGACGTTTATGATAGAGGCCAGGGAGGCTGCTGGGTACGCTGGTGTGCACGAGACAATCTGATGATGCATACCACCTGGTCCCAGAGCTCAAGGTCCTGATGATGCTTACCACCTGGTCCCAAAGCTCAGGGTCCTGATGATGCAGCCCCACCTGGTCCCAAAGCTCAGGGTCCTGATGATGCTTACCACCTGGTCCCAAAGCTCAGGGTGCTGATAATGCTTACCACCTGGTCCCAAAGCTCAGGGTCCTGATGATGCAGTCCCACCTGGTCCCAAAGCTCAGAGTCCTAGTAGTTCCTGAGGTGTGGCTCTGAATCTTCAGTGTCAGCATCACCGGGGACCTGTGAGTTTGTTGGTCTGCGGGCACTGAGCCCATCTATTAGACTTTTTAGTTAGATGTCTCAGGTCTGGGCCAGGCCACGCATCCACCGCGGGCCATTCCAGGGCCAACCACCACCAAGAGCACCTGCTGAGGTGGGAAACTGAGCTCCTGGGGTGGTCTGTACAGTGAGAGAGTGGCTCCAGGCAGCTTCACACAAGGACATGATGGATTGTGGACTTGTCGCTTTAAGCCTGGAGCTCACAGCCTAGGGAATCAGGCCAACCTCTCTCCTAGATCTGACAGGCCCCAGCCTGGAAGAGTAAACTGACAGTCAGGTCTCTGGGGGTATGAATGAGGGTAGATAAAGGAGATACAGCCACAATTTCCCCTAAAGCCCTGGTTCCCTAGCAGACAGCAAGAATGACAGAAGATAACAGACTCTCTCCCTGTCCCTGAAGACCCTGACTGAGCTGTGTCAATCTCCTGATAGCCTGTAGCCACACTGGCTGCTATTTTTGTATCCTCCTGGGAAAGGGGAGGGTGTTATGAATATCAGACTTCTTTGTTCTGAGACTCCATTGTGTATCTCCTCTAGCTTTTGCAAAAGAGAGACCCCTGTAAAGGAACCCCCCCCCAAACAAAAAATGGCTCCGAGGTCTGCTGGGGATGTCCAGAGTCTGAGGAAGACAGATCCCATTCACATCTGTGCTTTTTCAAGGGTGGAAGACCATAGCTTCCTCCACTTCCTGCTCAAGCTGGGAAAGATTTTATTTTCCACTTTAAAGGTACATTTGATATTCAGTGTAACCCGACTTTATGGACATACCATGGTGGCTGTACACCCTCTCAGGGCCACACATTGGCCATTTTTCCCCCCATCAGAACCCACTGTATTCTCAAAGCCTCACCCAACAACTGTTGAGCTTTAAACTAGTTTAAGCTGGCCTGCTCTTTGCTCCTCTCATCGCTTATCCCAGCAAGAGAAGTTCCTTTATATAAATGCCAGGTGAACTGAACTCTGAGGAGAAAGCTTTGTTATGTCCCCAAAAGGACAGTATTTTTCCCAACTTTTTTATTCTCATGTGAAGAGGATTTCTACAGTGAGAAGTAGCCCGAGGCATCTCGGGATCCTTGCCAGGCTGCTGGGAGGACACAGGTACCCACGAGGGCCATTGGATCAGCATCTCCCAGCAAACCAGGTATCCCAGAACGTGGAGAGCCCTGTCCAGTCCTTGGGGCAGCCATTAAATTCTATTGATTCACCGCTACTGTTAGCATTCAGACCCACTTCTTGGAATCCTGGCCAATAAGCAGATAATACCCTGGCCCGCCCAGATCCTGATGTCACCCTATGTTCCTGTTCCCTTTAAGAAAGGACTCCTCCCCTTTTGTGCTCCCCCCCACCTCCTTTTTTTTCTTTCAGAGACAGGGTTTCCTAGACCAGGCTAGCCTCAAACTCAAGAGATCCGCCTGTTTCAGTCAGAGTGCTGGGATTAAAGGCACGTGCTACCACGCCCAACTAGTTATTTTTGGGGGGTGGTGTGGGGGAGGGCAGGGTCTTCCATACAGCCTAGCTGTCCTGGAACTGGAGATCCTCTTGCTTCTGCCTCCCAAGTGCTGGGATGACAGGCAGTGCCATGGAGCTGGCCTCTTTCTCTTCCTCCCTCCACTTTTCTTCCTCCCTCCTTCCCTCCCTCTCTCCCTCCCCCTCCTTCCTCTCTCTCCCCTTTCTCTCCCCCCCTCCACCAAATAAACTCTCCACTGAGTGCTGTCTCTGTCTCACCCACCAAGACGGGCACCTTGGCTCCACCCACCAAGTCCTCTCTCTCTCTCTCTCTCTCTCTCTCTCTCTCTCTCTCTCTCTCTCTCTCTCTTTCTCTCTCTCCATCTCACAACAGCTACAACTCCATTTGTATGGGAAGTATGAGATGAGTGTGTGTTCTTCTGTAATAACGTCACTGACCCATTCAGGTGGTTTGGAGTTCCCCAGCAGCAAAGGTGACTTCAATTGCTCTAGCCTCTGTCCCTGGTTGCAGACTTTCTCCTATCACTCCTGATGTGAGATCTTGGTAAGTCTGTGAAGTGTGCTGGTGGGGGTGGGGTGGGGGTTAATGATCTCCACTCTGCTGCTGAGGGCTACAGCTCCGAGAGGTGAAGGGACTTCCCAGGGCTGCTCACAGCTTAGCAAGAGGTTGGACCTTGTGTTCTCCTTGCACTCCACTGCTGCTCCAAGAGTGGACGCAAACAAGGGCTCCGTCAGCTCGAGTGAGGGCAGAGGCTCTTGTCCGCATCATGCCGTGTCAGCCCTCCGGGCTAATGCACTAAAGCAAATCGTTTCTGCTTGTTTGCTGAGTTCATAGGACTGTAGCGAGAATGCAAAACAATTCAAACGCTCCGTTTCTGGGCCTCGCTAAGAACACGGCTAGACTATGCTACCAGAACTGGGAGCTGTGTGAGAGCCAGAGTTATGTTTTAATTTTTAACCGCTATGCCTAAGAGATCCATGAAACAAAAATGTCTCTGACCTATAAGCCCCTTGCCCAAGGACAGATAGTTCCTAAAATGCTGGAGGCTGTTGTTTGTGGGAGATAACAAGTCATATGTTTTCACTACCCTAAACAAATTTGTTTGACCCAACTACACATGTGATGTGCTTGATCACATGTGGGTGGGAGGTATGTAGGCAGGAAACATGTCAGGATGTAAACTTGCCCCTGATTGGACCCAATGGGAAATTCAGTGAATTGTGGGTTTTGCCTTTTTAAGTCCCTGAAAACTGTGACTGGGGGCCATTTTCTGGAAACCCAGAGATGGATCTGGCCAGAGAATCCATCAACCTGGCCAGTATTTAACTAAAGCTTGCTTCAAATTTGACTTTAAATCGTGGTAGTGGTCTTATTCTCCACTGGTAGGATCACCAGGTGTATGTGAGCAGGTTCTAACCATGGGTGTGTTATGGGTGTGACAGGTGTGACACAGCAGTGTGGGATGGTGTGTGTGTGTGTGTGTGTGTGTGTGTGTGTGTGTGTGTGTGAGGAGGGGGGAGGCTGCCTCTGGTCCCTCTTGAACACAGTAAGCCAAAAATTAGTAAGGATACCATGTACCTTAGGCAAAAGCAGAGCCTCCAAGAGCTGAACCTGGCTTGGCTGTGAGCTGTGAGGACTTTAGCAAGTCACTGCCCATCTGACCTCTGTTTCCTCTCATGGGGAAGGGAGGGCTGATATCCAGCTCACCCATCAGTAAAATGGTAAGAGGCACAGGATGGGGGCTTGAGGGACGAGTTGGTCATCAGACTTGTGTTGAGCTTTTAACATTCTTAGGTCAGTTGCCAGCATTTTAAAGCCAAGAATTGTCACATGAAAATTTGGACTTTATCGATGAAGCGGGAGGATCTGTCTGGCAAGACTTCAACCGTAGCCATGGCTGAGGAGGCTGAAGGTTGAGGCCCCCTTCCGGGTGAGTCTAACCTATTATGGCATTGACACACAACATTGTCACCTTCCACGTTCACATGGGAGAACTGTGCAATAAACTGAAAATAAAAATCAAGGAAGAATCTCATAATGCTTTGCGTATGTTTATGACTGTGTTCTACCACCATCATAGCCCTCTTCCACGGCATGTGGCCTGTGGGCTGTGAGTGGACATGCCTGGGTTGAGACACTCCTGTCTGTCAACACTGTATCACAGTGGACCTACTTTGTGTAGCTTACTCCCTGGCCCTTTGAAGGTTTTCAAGTCTTGTGTTACACACATATAATGTGCTTTTATGACACAATTATAGTTTAAGAGTTCTAGAATAACATCTAGACTGAAAAAAGTGAGCACGAGCTACCTCTCCAGCACCTGTCAGGTAAGAGCCCAAAGCTACACATCAGATTACATCAGGAACCTGTGTTTGTACATCTTTAGCAACGGCCAAAACAGGAGGGAGGAAGATTGTGATTGACAAGGAGCACTAGCAGGGAAATCCCACTTTTTTGGCATCTGCGGCTCCAGGTTCACTTCAGGGGACTCTGTTGACCTCAGTCATCCATAAGAGCTTTGCATCCCTTCGAGGGAATCTGCACGCCCTCCTGGGGAACCCATTTACACGACCTGTTCCCACAGCTCCCCTGAGCTGCAGCTCTGTGCACTGGGCCAGAGAGCTGGCAGCCATAATTAATACACAGAATATGTGGGAGCTCCAGAAGGGCAGCAGCCAGCATACCCCACTCAGTTCTTCTAATGAGATCTGCCTTGGGGAGACACCGATTCCAATAGGCGCCATAGCGCTAAGCAGCAAAATGCCTTGGGGTGAAGGTGGGTCAGGTTGAAGGGTCTCCCTAAAGGATGTTGACATGGGGGGGGGGGGGCCCGCACGGCGGCGCTAATTCTGACAGTCCCATGGGAGAAAACAGTTTGCAGAGCAGTTAAAAGCCCGGGGTCCAGGAGAAGAACAGAGTATGAGAAACGGATCACTGAGAATAAATTATGTTTAATTCAAATAAGAGGCAGGCTCACCCAGCTGCTCCACTACAGAAGTCAGAGGCAAGCCTGGCCACTTGGAACGTGGTTACAGTTTGGCTCTCAGAAAACAAAGGCTCTTCCTAAGTGTACAAAGAAAGATGGAAATAGCAGTGAATGAAAGCCAACGACGGGGCTTCAGACAATTCATTTCAATTCTGTTCCGTTCAAGCAGGTATTTACTATCCTAACTCATTTTGAAATGCTGTATATTTCACATTTCTCATTGTGGTTATGAATAAAGGAAGTCCCTCCATTGGAAGGTGTGTGGCAATTCTTCCGCTTGCAGGAACGCTTTGAGGCATTTGTTTGCATGCACCCTTGGGTCTCTAGTAGCAAGATGAAGAGGATGCTGTGGGCTGCAGAGAGCCAGGGTCACGGTGGATGGGTGCTGCCCACAGATCATCTCCGCAGGCGAGGCTCAGCCGGTGAAATGCTGAGGGTATAAGAGCAGCTGACACAGCATACTGCAGAGTAATCCTTCTTTTATGCTCTGTGCTGGGCAGTCTGCTGAAAGCATGCTTTACAGAGACAAGCCTTTCATGAAAGAGTTCATGGTAGAGGTCAGAAGAAGGTCATAGAGGTGTCTAAATATGGAAAATAAGAGCCATGAGGAATGATTAAGGGAGTTCTTAGAGTGGACTTGGACTGGAAACACCCCTGGGACCTTGTCACAAATGCAGATTCTGGCCCTTCACAAGAACTGCGTCAGGATGGCTGAGGGTGGGCCCCCACAACCTCTGAGGCTTTCCATGTGGGGATTAACTTGGCTATTTTAAGAATTGCTCTCAATTTTGGTAAAAAGATTAAAAGAGTTCTCTAAATTATTCATATCTTTACTTTCTTAATATCCAAAGATAATGTAGGGCATTTCTCTTTAGAGAATGAGACATGCACCTGTTTCAGGATGGGAGGCTTTGGCCTCCCTGCTCTCCTTCAGTAAGAATGATCTTATCCATAGTTCTGCCTCTGGAGGGGCTGGCAGCAATGGCTTCATCTGTCCCTGAAACATTCCCATGGTCTGATGAGGATTTCTGGAGAACCCCTGTTTCAGTGATGAGCGTGGCTGCTTCTCCTGTCCCTTTGCTTCCCAGGCTCCTGGTTTTCTAGTGGACAGACAATGCTGGACAGGTGGCTTTGATGCAGGGCATGCATTACTGTTTTCACTCTTGGTGGGGCCCACCCTGAGCTGACACTGCACCTATCCCTACAGCTCCTGCTCCTACTAGATGGTCCCTTCTGAACAGGTCAGTGCACTATGGTGACTTGGACAGGGAACCTACCATGCTACACTTCCTTTGCTGTGAGGTGGGGCTGCTGCTAAATTGCTGTACTCTGGGATTATGGACAGTGAAGAATCATGGTGTGCACTTCAACAGTAGATCTGCCTGAGACCCTGAAATCAGAAGGCAGCCAAGCCAGGCTACAGGCACGTTTGTTTCAGTGAGGTAATCAATGGCCCTTACAAAGGGGAAAGAGGGTTTGATTTAACCAGCATGCTCCAGGTAGACAACTGGTCTACCAGAGAGGTAACACTACCCTGAGAGCTCAGCATAGGCCTCAGGTTGGGAATTCAGTTACAACAGTGATCTCATCAGTCCCAGGGAGAACAGGCCTTTGAATAGAACGCATAGTTTCCATCTCTGCCACTGTGACCACACCATGCCATTGGAAGGGCCAAGGACAGAGGTTGGCACAAACTACTCTGAATTTTTGCCTACTTATTTATATAGTGCCCTCTAAATATGGACACCTTCCAGAGGACATTAGCACCTGATTCTTTCTCCTCTCTGTCCACCACCCATGTGTCCGTGTGTCTGTACGCCTCTACCACAGCATTCTCTGACTTGCGTCATCTGATCTTTTCCTCTCCAAGGCTTCTGATCTAGCCAGACAACTCACAACTGCCTATGAGATTATTTATGGTCTAGAGTATTTCTCTCATCACTCAGAATTAATGGCCACACATTGTCCAAAGTTATACCCATAGAGAGTACTTTTCAAAGATACCCTGATTATTACTACACATTCATATACCTATGTGACTTATTTATAACCCAAGCTCAGCCTTTTCTTCTTCCCTAGTGAGCAGACTCAACCTTTATCTGCAGAGACACAAGAGAGGGACAGACGCTTGGTGCCCCTGAGGTCTGGACTGATGCTCACTCTCTGTGGCCTCTGGTATGCTCTGTGGTCTCACTCTTGCTAGAAACTAGATGAGCTACTACCATTTAATAATGGGTTGCTGTAAGTCTGTCTTGACTTAGGCTTTGTTGGGTACAAAATATCAAAGCTTATCACAGGCATCTTTGGTCACATGGTCACTTGTGACCAGGGCCAGGAATTCTGTTTCTACCAGACCTCAGTGGCACATCTGGTGATAAAAATAGACATGTAATTCTCTGCTCAAGGTGGCATGCCCTTGCTGCAGACTCCCAGGAGCTTCACTGTGATCCTCCAATTGGTCTTGCCCCAACCTCCAGGTGCTCTGTGTTCCAAACACTGGAAGACAGCTCCAACATAGAAGACCCTGCCAGGTCATACAATCCGTGTGGTATGACTCCTTGAAATGCAGCTGTGTCTAGAGACCTTTCTTGCTCTAGTCCCACAGGAAGCTGTCAGATCTTCCCATGGGTGGCACATTGGCAGGAGCAATGCCCTACTTTTCATCATGTGAAAATCAGAAAAGAAAATACATTTTTGAGTTGGCGATACTCACTGTGGTGGTTAACGTGTTGTGTCCACTTGACTAGGCTGTGACTCCCAGTTCTTTGACCAGACACCAGTCTTCAACAGTGGGCTTTGAGGGTAATGGATGGCCCTCCATAATGTGCATGGGTGTCACTCAGCTCGTGAAGGAAGGCCTTAGCACTATCTTATAAATCTTGTCTCCTGTCCATATGTCAGCCCACTGCCCTGCCTGTCTGTGGATTTTAGACATGACTATCCCAAATCTGCATGAGTAGAGTGCGTTTAGTGTGTATCCCATTTCTCTCTGAAGCCTTTGTCTCTCTCTTTGTCTCGGTTTCTCTTTGGGCACATATATACAGTGTATGCATTCTATGTAATGTGAATTATAATGTGTTATAGATTACATATAATTCACACTATCAGTTTGCTTTTCTTTGGAAGAACCCAGATGATTGAAATGATAGGTACATTTTATA
Source organism: Peromyscus attwateri (assembly GCA_902168425.1). Classification (NCBI taxonomy): domain Eukaryota; kingdom Metazoa; phylum Chordata; class Mammalia; order Rodentia; family Cricetidae; genus Peromyscus; species Peromyscus attwateri. The sequence continues at coordinate 3,023 of CABHPP010098736.1, read as the reverse complement.
GTAAGGCATCAGGGGAAGAAAGCTGATGTAATGGAAACTTCTAGGAAAAAATATGAAAACTTAAATTAATAAAATAATGAAGTTATAATATTGAGAAAGATTTTTTAAAAATCAAGGAATAAGAGAAAACACAACTCAAATAACGTAGCATGTTGTCATCCCTTTGAATGTGTATGTAATTTTATGGATTGATTCTCTCCTATGTCCGAATGGGTAATTCTTGTCCTATTTATGTGCTTCAGAGCATGCAGTGGGATGAAAAATTCCAGGTTTATTGTATCGAAGGAAGTGTTACCTTGATACCTAAATATGCCCCAAATGGGACATCATCAGTTATGATGACAACGGCCACAAAAATGTCTATAGGTGGATCTTGCTTATGAATAGTGGGTCATTTCCTCAGGGTCTCTTTGCAGGGTAATCATATGAAAAATGTTTGTTCCAAGAATACAGAATGATTTAACCTTGGAGGACCTATTAATATCATTTATTTTGTTAGCAACACACAAGGAATAACCATACAATTATATTCTATTAGGATACTTTATATTATTGAAAGGCCTTTCTTGATGTTTTTCTTTAAGCACTCCTAGTACATTAGGAATTAAAATTCAGTTGAATTACAAAACCTGAGTTCAAGGTCTGTTTGAGATTTCAACATGGGATTCTGTTAGTACTATGGAACTAACCAGCTTAATGCATTCCTGAGGGAGGGTGAGTCCATGAAAACCTCCCTTCTCTTTCTTCCAATACATGTTGCCTGGTAAATGTGTTTGACACAAGGGATTATGTGATTGACAGCCCAGGAAACCCAAAAGATGGCGTTCTTCCCATTTTGTGTTTCCTGTCTTTGTTGAATATGGCACACCCAATCCCCAGTGTTTGATTTCCATGTGGTTAGTTACTGCTCCTTCTTATAGGTCAGCCCTGGAGATCTGCGTTTGATACAAGGGACGCGAACAGTTTCTAGGGCTGTGGGTGCATCTGTACCAATGTATAAAGATCTTTTTTTAAATGTCCTTGGGTTCTGTGTCTGAGAATAAGTGTGAACCCAGTGGTCACACTTACATGAAATGTTAAGTAAGGAAGCACTGCTCCAGCACAGATGTAAAGAAAGGGGCTTCTGGAAATTTCTTCAAATGTAAGTGTGGTGTCTTCTCAGTCTGTTTTTTTAGCATTTCATGTTATTAATGAAAATTGTGATACATTAGCCATTAACATGCTTTCATTTCATGGTGATGTGCATTGGGGTTGACCTATTCCCACCATGGTGGTGGTCTTTCTGTATGTCCTTCCAAGTTATCAACACAACCTTCACTCTTGAAAGAAGTTTCTTGAGTTGCTTCATTGGTGATGTCTTCTCTGTTTGCTCTCCTCCATCCTGTGGACTATTGTTATGTGAATATTGGATCCTGTTTCCAAATTCCTTTTTTGTGCTCTTCTCTTGCACACTCTCTCCTCTTTCCTTCTATCCTTCCCTCTCTCCTTTCTTCATCCCTGCCCTTCCTTCCTTCCTTCCTTCCTTCCTTCCTTCCTTCCTTCCTCTATCTTCCTGTCTCCCTCCACTCGCTGGAGAGCCACTCAAGTCTTATCGTCAGTATGCTATGAGATAGGGTGGGTGTAGCTTCTTCAGAGGAGCTGAGGCCCAGGGTCCCAGTGCTCGCATATCTTTGAAGTATCAGGCGGCATCCTACCCTGGAGCTCCGTCATCCCTAGGATCCAGGAGGCCCAGGCCCGTGTCCAGGTTCCAGCTCTTGTATAATGAGTGGACACAACTTAAGTTGCACACACCGCTGCTGTTTACATGCTCTTGGGGAATTCTTAGTCATGTGGCCATGTGTCTAACTGGTGTGTGCAGGGGGAGGAGTTGCAAGATGAACTCCTTATTCTTGGTCGCATGTTTCCACTTTTCAATTGACTGCCGAAGTGCAGAGATGTAAGGAGACACTTGGAGTGTTGATCACACTCTCCCTTGGAAACCCACAGAGCCCTGTGTTTCCCCTCCCCCCTTAAATACCTCTGAAGAAAGAGAGACCTTAAATTTAATCCATTTAATGCCTCCAGGTTAAAGTCCTACGCAATCTTTGGAAGAATAACCTCAGGGAAGCCCTGGCTGGCCAGAGAGACAGTGGAGAAACCACAGGAGACCCAGACCCACTGCAGTGTTCCAGTCCTGTGCTGTTCTGACAGCCGGGCTCCGTCTCCCAGCCACTGTCTTTCTGGGAGTAATCAGCTCTCTGGTCCGTGGGGGCTCTGTGGGATTAGAATGTTCGCAGAAGCCCTCTTCTTGGCCCCTTCCCACTTAGCCAGGTGGCCTTCTTCGGCTGATAGCCTTCGTGTCTCCCCTGCAGGCCTGGGGACATCAAGAGATTTCAGCTACTTACACAGCCCCCTTGAAGGCCAGTCGGTGTTTCACTGGTAATTCTGTCCACTGGGGGTGAGGATGGGTTGTCCAGTCTATTTTTCTGACCAGTTCCGTGATGTAAGATGCCAGCCAGTGATGTCACCTGGAGAGTTTCATGCTGAGGTCTGTCTGTGCCCAAACCCCACCTCACCAACCAAGCTACTGTGACATGCCCATTGTTGCTTTGGGTGGGGCAGTGGCAACTTCGAGGGCAGCTGAAGAAAATGGCATGGGTGGAAAGCCCTTATCTTGATTCTTGCCTGCTGGGCTGACTCGTCTGTTCTGCCCAAGAACCCTTCCGAGAGGTGATTGAAGATTGATTGGGGTCAGTCTGTCCTCCGGCCGAGGCCCTGTCTCTTTTTAGTCACTTCTAATCACGGCTTTATCTTGGGTCACAGGAGCACTTGGCTTTTCCACCTCTGCATGGCTGTCCATGCTGGGACTCTAGCTGGCTGAGCTGTAGGCTTTGGGCACAGGAGCCTCTTAGGCAAAGCTGCTGTCCCTTCTTTTTGTTTTCTCTCCATGGTCACTTGAGTAGAAAAGCATTGCCCACCCACAGTTCCCATAGTTGTGATTAGATGGGGCGTGTGGACGGGAAAACCCTGGAGGGCTTGTCCTG
>CABHPP010098733.1:0-22653 GCA_902168425.1 Peromyscus attwateri | reverse complement strand
TCTCTATCATATATGACTCAGATCAGAAAATCCACCCTGATTAACCCATGGACGGTGACTACTTTGAAGCAATAAATTGCTTTAATTGTGCTGGCTTTGTTCTACTTTCTCTTAACCCTATTTGAAATACCGTGCTGGTTTGTAGGAATTTGTATCTGCTTTTCTGCAGTAGAATGCAAGGTCCACAGGAAGACTTCACATGGCTCAAACACTATGTGGTGCAGATTTGTTGATTGATGGGTATTAGTTGAAAGGATAACCACTGCTTTTCTCTTTAATGATTTCTTCTTCACACTGTATGTTCTTGCTCTGTTAAACACTTAGTAAAGAGTACTATGTGAACAAAGTGTGAGTTGGTTAGCTGTTGTGTGTTCCCTGGTAACATTTTAGCCAACTTTCTATAATTTCCAATAGCAAGAGCTGGTCTTCACCTTCCTTGGAAAGCACTCTATGCATTTAGTGCAATATTGTGTACATAGCGGGTATTGAATGGATGTTGATGAATGGGCTATATAATGGGTTTTGGGCTCCATAGATCAAGATTTTCTTGAAGGGCAGATAATTACTTCTACTTTATATCTGACATTTTAATATAACTGGTTGTGGTCATTATCCTTTAGAATTGCATCCTAGTCAATTCTTTCAAAAAAGAGAAGAAAATAAGGCAAAATTACACTGTGAGCAATCCACAATCGGATTTGCATTTAAAAACTGCTGAGTGAGCACTCCTGCCTGATGAAATTAATCTCTCGTAACTCAAGGTCTCATCTATTCAGAGAGTGAGTGGAGGTGGTTGTAAGGCATGCTGCTGGTTTCTAAGTGGTGGAGGCCATCACTCTCATTTATATTCACAGGGCGCCTACAGTGTTCTCTCTCACTTTGTAGAAAGTGGCATTACAGAAATAGTTCAAACAGCATCCAGTCTCTGGAGCTCAGTAAATTAAAAAAACCCCTAATTTGTGTGGTCAAGATCCCTGTCCAGGTCATACACTACTTCTTGACTGTTTCTCACAATCCTCATGAAGGACAAAGTCAGATGTCTGTGATATTTGTATACTCCCTCTACTGGACATAGTTGTTGACCTACTGCAAGACATTTGGACAGTTGGCCTAGAGCAGTTAGTTTCTGGTTTCCCAAATACTGAATTAGAGGACCAAAGACTAAATGAATAGCATTGGCATTGGAGTTGTAGAGATGGTATAATATGGGTCAGATGTCTCTGAGTTCCTAGTGCTTTGGTCCTTGAGAAGACCTTGATCCTGACTTTCATAATGACCACTGCTTGCTTATGATTTTATATTGAAAAGAGACCTTAAGTGAAGCACAGTAGGTTTTTGATCAGTGCTCTTGTAATTGTTTGGGCAGGCATCTCTATAAATAGTTTCTTAAAGCTGGTCTGAGAAAATTGGAAGAAGTCAGCTAAACTGAATCACAAAGGAAGAATAATAAAGAAAATTAGAATATAAATATGAGCAGAAGATAGAAAGGTTTATATAGTATGATCCAAAGAGGGAGGTGTATAAAGGCATATATGTTGCAGGAAATAAAAGTTTAGTGTGATTGGAACTCAAAGTAGAATGTAGCAAAGTAACAGCCTTAAAATTGGGAGAAGACAGACAGTGGTTTCTTTCATAAGATGTTTTGGAATTTGAGATTTGACTTGTGCATTTCTCATCTTCTCAGCGATCAGTCTTAATCCTTTCTCTGCTGAGGTCCAAGTCATAGCCTCACACAGTGTCATTCTGTCAGTTTTTTTTCTTGACTGACAAACATATGAAAAGAAATACATGGAATGTGGGGGTAGAAAACAAAGTCCCAAGCCAGTAGCCCTGGGATTGAGCCTCTATTCTTCTAATTCTCACCGGGTTGGTGTGAACAAATAATTGAATTTCTCTACTCGGCTATGCTAAACTATTAAGCACTCTGACTTGTAGCCCATATCAAACATACATATTTGTGTATGTTTGTGCTTGTGTGCATGTGTGCATGTTCCTGTGTGAACAGGTGCATGTGTGGAGGCAGGAGAACAGTGTCAGAAATTATTCCTCAAAAAATGTCCACCTTCTTCTTTATTTTTCTTTTCAGGCAGGATCTTTCACTGGCCTGGAGTTTGCTAAGTATGCTAAAGTAACTGGCTAGCCACTGAGCTCCAGGGTTCTGCCTGTCACTGATACTCAGTGGAAATATTACAAGCACACGCCATTATGGCAGGCTTTTTACTTGAATTCTGGCAACTTGAAACTTAGTCATTACTGACTGAACCATCTTCCAAATCCCAGCACCTATGTATTTTAGTGTCCTGCAACATCTTAGCCTCCAAGCTTACCTTTCCATATGTAGTACCTATCTGAGATCCAGCTAAGTTATGAGTAGATATTGTTTCTCATTTAAAATGAGGAAACTAAGCCTCAAAAAAGTGAAGAGCTATGATCAATTTCAAACACCCAAAAGTAGAAGAGCTGGGATTTAAGAGCACATCTACAGGACTTTCTGTCGAGTGGTCTTTTCTTCAAACATAGCTGCTTTAAAGAGATGCAAAACCCTGCACAAAACTCAAGTCCAAATGAATCAAAGACCTCAACATAAATCCAGTTACACTGAACCTGATAGAAGAGAAAGTGGGAAATAACCTTCAACACATTGGCACTTCCTGAATAGACTTCCTGAATAGAACACCAATAGCATAGACACTAAGATCAATAATTAATAAATGGAACCTAGTGAAACTGGAAACTTTTGTAAGGTAAAGGACACCTTCAATACAGCACAAACTGGTGGCCTACAGAATGAGAAAAGATTTTCACCAACCCCTCATTTGAAGGGCTGATTCCAAAATAAATAAAGAACTCAGGAAACTAGACATCAAAAAAAAACCCAAATAATTCAATTAAAAGTGGAGTACATATCCAAACAGAGAAGTCTCAACAGAAGAATCTCAAATAACTGGGAAACGCTTAAAGAAATGTTCAACATCCTTAGCCATCAGGGAAATGCAAATCAAAATGACTCTGTGATTACATCTTACACCTGTCAGAATGGTTAAGATCAAAACCACAAATAGCTCATGTTGGAGAGGATGTGGAGCAAGCAGAACACTCCTCCATTGCTGGTGGGGGTGCATACTTGTACAGCCACTTTGGAAATAAGTGTGACAGTTTCTCAGAAAATTGGGAGTCAGTCTACCTCAAGTCCCAGCTATACCATTCTTGGGCATATACAGAAAGGATGCTCTATCATAACACAAGGACACTTCCTTAACTATGTTCATAGCAGCTTTCCTCATTCATAATAACCAGAACCTGGAAACAACCTAGATGCCCCTCAGCTGAAGACTGGATAAAGAAAATGGGGTAAATTTACACAATGGAGTATATTATACAACTGTTAAAAACAATGACATGCTGTGGGATGTTCTGTATGACAAATATGTTAATAAAGCACTGATTGGCCAGTAGCCAGACAGGAAGTATAGGCGGGACTAACAGAGAGGAGAATTGAGGGAACAAGAAGGTGGAGGAGGAGACTGCCTGGAGCCGCCGCGAGGAGAAGAAAGATGTAAAGTACCGGTAAGCCACAAGCCACGTGGCAAAGTAGAGATTAATAGAAATGGGCTAAATATAAGAGTAAGAGCTAGACAATGATAGGCCTGAGCTAATGGCCAAGCAGTTTAAATAATGTAAGCGTCTGTGTGTTTATTTTGTAAGTGGGCTCTGGGACTGGCGGACTTGGGAGGGAAATTCTCAAGCAACAATGACATCATGAAATTTGCAGGCAAATGGATGGAACTAGAAAAAAAAGTCATCCTGAGTGAGGTAACCCAGACCCAGAAATACAAGCACGGTATGTATCACTTACAAGTGGATATTAGCTGTAAAGTAAATGCTAATCCTGCTACAATATACAGACACAAACAGGCTAGGTAACAAGGAGGGCCAAAGAAGGGATCCATAGTTATCCTTGGAAAGGAGAAATAGAAGAGATCTCCTGGGTGAACTAGGGGTGGGTGGGGATGGGAACATGAGGGAGCAGATTGGGGGTGAATAGAAGGGAAGAATATTGAAAGAGATAACGGGGAGGGGGAGGCATTTGGGATCAGATAGAAACTTGGTGCAAGGGAACCGTCCACGAATCTATAAGGATGACCCCAGCTAAGACTCCTAGGAACAGTGGATAGTAACCTGAACTGTCCATCTCCTGTGACCAAGCAAGACTTCCTTTAAAGGGATTGTAGCACCAATCAGCCACACAACCTTTGATCTACAGTCTGTCCTGCCTATGGGATGTGCTGGGATTGGTTACCACCCCGATTATCATCAGAGAACCTTCATCCAGGAACTGATGGAAACAGATGGAGAGACCCACAGCTAAGCATTGTGCCAAGCTCAGGAAATCCTGCTGAAGAGAGGGAGGAAGAATTGTAGGAGCCAGAGGAGTCAAGTACATCACAGGAAAACCCACTGAAAAAAACTAATCTGGGCTCATAGGACCTCACTGAGTTTGAACTGACAACCAGGGAGCCTGTCAGAGACCAACCTAGGTCCTTTACACATCTGTGACAGTTGTATAGCTTGGTCTACTTGTGGGACTCCTTACAGTAGGAGCAGGGGCTGTCCCTAATGCTTTGGGGGGCTTTAGGAACCAATTCTTCATACTGGGTTGTCTTCCCCAATCTTAATAAAAGGGGAGGTGCTTAGTCTGACTGCAACTTGGTATGCCATGCTTTGTTGATCCATGGGAGTCTTGCCTCTTTCTGAACAGAAACAGAGGAGGAGTGGATTGCTGGGGGATGGAGGTGGGGAGTGGATGGGTGGGGGGTGGGGAGGCAAAAGAGAGGTGGGGGAGGGGATGGGAGGAGAGGAGAGAGGGACACTATGGTTGGGATGTAAAATAAATAAATAAATAAATAAATAAATAAATAAATAAATAAACAAACAAACAACTTAAAAAAGAAGAAGCAAAAAGAGTATTTTTCAAAATCAGTATTCTGGCTAAAAATGTTACTCACATAGTAGTTGTGGCCCTCTTTTTCTGTGAAGCCAGTATCCGCCAGACTCTTATTTTTATTTCAGAAGAATTTTGTCCCAAGTGGTCTGGGGTATTTTGAGCTCTTTTCTTGTTATAGACAAAAATGCTTCTGCACGCTCTGGGGCTCTACCTGGGCTACCCTCCCCCATCAGTCCTCCAAGTACTTCCCTCACTACTTATCCAAATGTATCCTTTTCTCTTGTTCTTTTGCTGTAAAGTCTTTTTAAAAGTCTCAACACAGATAAACTGATGTATCTTAAATTATAAGGAGCTTTATTAACTTATTTTGTTGCCTGGCACTGTATTTCGTTTTAATCATAGATTCTTTGAGGCTTCATCCAGATCTTCTCAAAGCCATTTTTTTTTATGTTAATATAAGGTGATGTTCCATCCAGGAGTTATGGAGAGCCTTTATATGGGCTAGCACAAGCAAGGACTGAGCAGGACTACAAATTAAAACAAAACAAAACAAAAACCACAATCTTAAAAAAAATTACTCTTGTTTGACTACCAGTTTTTTTTTTTTTGTGGGTCACTTGTTAATATGTAATAAAATTACCACTCTACAAAACTACACTTTGGCAAGTAATGACTAGTGAAATACAGCTTTTGTGGAAGGTTGGTATTATACCACCTGAGGAGTGATTTCTGTGAGAATAGCCCTGTGGGTACACTGTTCAAACAACATGTTGGCAGCGTTCTCTGCGGTAGATCCAAGCTTGGTTGGACTCGACGATTATACAGTTGGTAGGGAATCTCTAAGAAAAATAAAATAAAACCATGAAGTAAAATGTGGTGTTAAAAGGAGTCTGTGTGACTGAAGAGCCCTCTAGCTTCAAATTTATTTCCGTTATGTTCATCTTCCAAAAGACAAACTTTTCAAACCCAGTGTAAGCAGCCTTGGATGAGTAGGTCTGATGAAGCAGAAACAGACGCTACCGTCTAGTCTGTAGCCACCATTTTCTTTCCCATGTGTTAGGCTTTGTGACTTTGAGTCAGTCACTCTGTTTTTCCTTGCCTATGGTTTTATTTTTTTAAGTGGAATAATGACTAACCTAAGGGTGGTGGATAATCATTTTGAAAAGAATAATCATCTTGAAAAGATAATTAATAAGAAAAAAATTAAATATGGCCATTTAGCAGCATGCAAATAGAGGTTATGATTCTTGTGAAAATGCTTATTAATTCTAAGAGCTACACATATGTTACCAATCATTAATACTATTGCTGTTCAAATAAAAAAAAACTCTACACTTAAGTAAGAAAAGTTTTTTTTAAGTCATAATAAGGAAAGGGAGACTATTGCAGTATTCAAATATTTTGGTTTTATGATCTGCAAGCTTCTCATATATATATATATATATATATATATATATATATATATATATATATGAAAGTTTTTTTTTTTAAATAGATAGACAAAGAATGCTATAAAGAACCAGTATGGGCATATGGGACTGATATCCCTTTTCTTCTCATCCTTATGGTTGGCTAATTCTCAGGAGAAACTGTTGGTTCCTCCGAAGCACTAAGAAGAGGGCGGTGTTCCCAAATTCAGGTTATGTATGTTGTAGGGGTGGGAATCCAGACTGGAGGGAGCAAGAAGTTGCAAATTTCTAAAATGTCAAGTGAGTTGTTCAGATTGGTGAATGAGAAGACACCCTTCAACTAACCATTCCTGAGACAAGAGTGGGTCTGCATCTACCCTTGTCATAGAGCAACAAGAATTTCACCCATTGCACATGTCAGTCATACAGAGAAGGGTGGTGCTTTGTAGCAGGCTACTTTTAGGATCTACTAATCTGGGGAGGTGTCTTTGCTGTTTTCTCGGGTCATGTGTTTCAGTTAAATTTTTGTTTATTAAGAAATATTTTTATTAATTTTTACATACCAATCAAAGATCCCCTTCTTCGCTCCTCCCACCCCTCCCAGTCCCAACCCACCCCCCATTCCCTCCTACAAGAAGGTAAGGCCTCCCATGGGGAGGTACATTTAGTGGAGGCAAGTCCAAGCCCCTCCCCCTGCCTCAAGGCTGTGCAAGGTGTCCCATCATAGGCAGTGGGCTCCAAAAAGCCTGCTTCATGCACCAGCGATGGATTCTGTTTCAGTTATGTTTGACGTCAGATATTTTCATTGTCCTTGAATTTATTAGGTTTGGTTAACTCTTGAAAACTCTCTATGGGTAGTGTGTGTGTGTGTGTGTGTGTGTGTGTGTGTGTGTGTGTGTGTGCGCGTGCGCGTGCGGACAAAAGACCAAAGGTCAAATTCAAGTGTATTTCTCTACCACTCACCACCTTATTTGGAGATAATATCTCTCAATGAACTTGGAGCTCATCATTCAGCTATACTGGTTGGCCTGGGAGCCACCAGGATCATCCTGTCTCCAGGCACCTAGCACTGGTTATGCTGTGCCTATCGTTTATGTTGGTGCTGGTGATCTGAACTCAAATTCTATCCTTGTACTTTAAGTACTGTAACCTCTGAGCTTTGTCATGGCCATTCACTTGATGCAGCAATAAACTGGCAGGGACAAGCATCCAGATACAAATTTGTACTCACTAAAGTCTTAAGATGTGTGTTTAGTATTTCTCCCCAGCAAGAGTCATGGCCAGAGCCGACAAACACAAACCTGACTCCTCTAGTGATTGATGTGTGACTCTACCCTGCCTCTGACCATGTGCATAGAATGTGGGATAATTGAGAGCATACATAATAGAGCCCTATTTCATCCTAAGAACAGAGAAGAAAGACAGAAAAAAGGTTTCTCTGTAACATATGAATGTTAATAATTGATTTTATTTTATAATGGAGACAATGAGCCTGTGTTCCTGTAGTTTTCTCTGAGAAAGTCCAAGAAAAAAGATAAAGAGAAAAATGTTCATTAAGCCCACATTTCACATTGGCTGTCAGCGGTGTTTCTTTTAGAAAAAAAAAAAAGTTCTGTTGTAGATTTGTCCCTTTTGGAGAGATACAGGAATTGCAAAGAGAGTGCCAGACAGTGCTAGCATATGCTTGTTTTTCTAACTCAGTGTGGGCAGCCTTTCTTAAACATTTTGTATAAATATATTTATTCTCCCACTGAGACCTTGCCTGCCAGGTTCAGGAACAACTGAGTAAGCAGATGAGTTACAGACCCAGGAAAGAAGAGGAGGTATCACACTGGAAATGTTGCTGGCTCCTTTATTCCAGTTGAGTACATTGCCCCAGTATAATAAATTAGTGTTGATGAATTAGTGATAAATCTATTTCGGTTTTTATATTCAAAGTAAATGATATCCTTGCTGTTGATATATTCATAAAACAAGAAAATGTTGACATCCGGTGGGCAAGATTAAAACACACACACCCCCGTGTACTCGAGCACACACACACACACACACACACACACACACACACACACACACACGGCACACAAACACCCTTTGGTGCTCCATCTACATTTGCAAGCTGTCTGCATTTCTCATATTGGCCTCAGCTTTGACAAATGCAAAAAAGTCACTAATATTTTGACACTCTCCCTGCCCAAGTCTGATACCAGCTGGCTAGGAAGCCTCATGTTCATTGTTCTGCTGGATTTTAAAGACTGGGTCCCAGCCAAAGGACTGGACCGGATCCATTCATTCATTTTCAAGATTGAAGTTGCAGCTTAACTGTAATGACCATTTCTCAACTCAGTCTGGAAACCTCTTCCAAATTCAACAGATGCCTGAGAGGGAAATGTGCATTTGGAATGGGAAATGGCTCTGCCTGAGAAAGGAACAAAAGGTGATTTTTGAAGCTGAAAACAATTAATATTATGAACACTCGTTGTGTCTTTGAAAAAAATTAAAATTCTTATAGTGTTTAGAACAGTTGGCACATGCTTATTTTAGCACTTTAAGTGAAAAAGAAAGTTTAAATTGCAGATGTAGCTATTATAGAAAACACACCCTCCTTCACATTTGCTCTTAAAGAGGAAAACACACAAAATGTCAAAAGGAAAAGCCTTTAAGATCATGGTGAGTCATTCTGTTCTACCTTTGCATACTTTTTTTTTCCTATATAAAATTTTGTATTAATAGTTGGGGGGCAGGGAAAGAAAAGGAAAGGAAATCACTGTGCTTTCAGCTCTAGTGACCATACTGTTCTGGTAACTGTAATCAACAACTGTTCAAATACACTGCAGACGTGAAAACCAAAACCACGCAATAATCAACAGAAATATCTTTGCTTTCTCCATCTAAAAAATGTTCCCCTGCTGTGTGTTCCTGCTGTCCCATTTTTCCGGTTACTTAATAATTAACCCTGATTATTTACAAATTTCCCATTTCAATCTATACTCAGGTACATATGCTCAAAAAAACTACCCCACAGGGCTGGAGCAGTATGGCTTGATCCTGCAATCATGTGTAGGGATTTTCTCAAGGCATGAGGGGATGCATATGTTTTCAAGTATCAAAGTGTCAGCGTTCCAAGAAAGCATCATGATTAATATTTTGATATAAGCACGATTTAGTGTTCCTACTAAAGTATGCAACTATGGGAAGGATTTGTTTATACTGTCATGTGGAATGTCCAGACAACTTTTAAAGACATATAAGATATAATTCAATATGTCCACTTTTTATTTGGGGAAACTGATCTAGGGATTAAAATTTAAAGTTACATTGAGTTGATTCCATCTATGCTGGAATTTTTATACACAAGTTTTGGGTGTTAGCTCTGAGTGACCTGCCTTCTGATTTCAGTGTCTCCATCTACAAACTAGTGATTCTACCCAATGACTGTGTATTATGTCCCAGTTTCCTTACCTGTAAAATGGGAATGATAGAATAAAAAACCAGGAACCATTCAAGGATTAAAAGAGTTAATGACCCTCTGCTTCTAGGGCCTGTCTTACAAATAAAAACCACTAAGGAGTGAGGTGTCCCTGGAATCCTGTCCTTATTCTGCCTGTAAATATTGACTGTTCTCCACAGCCTGTAGTCACATTCAACTCTCGGGCTTGCACAGCACTGATTAACAAATGGATTGCCAGCAGTCATTTGTGATTGCCTACCATGGAAGTGTGACTCTCCTCATCCTCTACCAAACTGCCCCATGCACTATTCATGAGTGGTACAATATTCCAAACTCAATTTCCACTGATTAATTCTCACTAATTATTCACAATACAAACCTTCACAGGAGAATTCCACTGAATGCTCTTCCATCCTGAGGCAGGGAATGCAATGTCGAATCATTTTCTGATTTCAAGTGGAAAACAAACTAATTATGTGGAAATATGATAATAGATTGTGCTGTAGGGACTAGTCCTCCACAGGCTTCAAAATGTTTGCTTATGATGGGCTCTTGATGTTATTTCTTCCAGGAGGAACTGCCCTTTCATAATGCATCAACATTATTGACTGGACTGTGATTCCTTACTCGGAGTTAAGGTGATTTGCATAATTGTATATTACTTCCGTCTGGTGGAATCAAACAAGATGTTCGGGTGCTAATGATCAAGCAGGCAGCAGTGACTGCTGGGAAAAATTGCCTTAGCAAAATCTCCAAACAATGAAGAACAGCTTCTCTTGTTGACGATTTTACCATCGTCTTTTGACCTAGCTTTATTCTGCGTGGCCACAGGCTTTGTTTTTGAATCTGTCTGTCTGTCTCAGCCTGGAAAGTGGCAAATCAGCAAGGGCAGAAAGCTACAGATAGCTGTAAACTTTCCTAATTCTGTGTGTTGACTCAGAGCATTTTTTTCTGCTTCCTGGATGTCATTGTCTTTCTGACAGAATGTGTTAAGTCCTTTAAGGCCTGGTACAAACGTTCCTCTCCTTTTTTTTTTCATTCCCTCAATGTTTCAAAAGTTACCATTGCTCATCCTCAAAATGAAAAATCAAAGAATATCAATCATCACAGTAAGAGCTCACAGAAAGTGCAGAGTCCATGTATGTACATTTTGTCTTTGCATTTTCCAGCTCTATCTTAGACACACTCAGTAGAGAAGAGCGGACATACAGACAAAAATAAACCCCCATTTCCTTCAATTCTCCAATATTTTCCCTGCCTGTGCTACTTCACACCTGCTTAGCAGTTAGTCATGCTGCCTGTTTTAAAGGTAAACAAGGTTGCATTTCTTTCTCTGTATCTCATCTCCGTAACCCCATGACCGGGAAGACAAAGGAACTGCTACACAAATACCTGCTGAGTAAACATGGCATTTCAGGAAAGTGGCTCATGAAGAATGATGCCATACATAGGGGATGCATGTCGAAGTCCTGCCGGGTCTTAAGGATTTTCAGTGGCTTCATGAAAGGCTGTGAAAAGGATTTGGAGACTGCATCTGTTTAGTGGGAAAGTTGTCTGTGATAGGTTAGTCATGTCTGAAATGAACATATTAATGGGAAATAGCAAATCAAATATTTTGTATTTGTATTCTTGTTATGGAGACTTAACCTCGGGCATTTTTAAGACATTCAGTGGCTACTCACATGTGTTTATTGGGTAGAGCTGATAAGTGTGCTGGCTTTCCTCCAAGTGAATAAAGCCCTGAATTTACATGGTCTACTCAGAGCACTATAATACCAAGTTTTTAAACATTGGATATGAAATGTTTTAATTTATTCTTCATGGAAGTTATCTGACCTGCCATTCTTGCTATTATAGTATTTAATTTATCAAAGCAACTTTGTATGTACAATATTTTTAATCCAACTTTATAAGTGTATAAAATGAACCCACAAAATTTGACTGGGATGAAAGGGCTGTGAATGGCAAATCCTAAATTCAAGTGGAATTATTTCAGACTCCAAAGTTTATGCTTTTTCCATTGTTATATGAAGTCTTATTTAATTTGACTGTAAAATATATAGCTTTGGACTGCAGAGAAACATGTTCTCCAGTCTGACAAAGGGACAGACCAATGAGAGGCATTATAATTATGTGGGACTGAGGGAATTAGAGTAGCAGGGGCCTTCTCTGAGATTCTGTGTATAGACAGATTCCAGAGGGAAACTGTATTCCATGGAAAGGGATTGAAAACGGAAGGGAACTTCTTTTGCCGACTTTGTTTTTCATGCCGGAGATTCTGAGGGGAACCTTTAGGGATTGGCTTCATTAGCTCAGTTTCTCAGAAGAAGAAAACGTGGTTTGATGTAAGATTAGTAACTGCATCAATGAAAAGAGATAGTCCATTCTACTTTATCATGACTGCATTTCTAATATTATCACTGTACAAACCAGACATGAAACAAATGAATGAATATGTGGACACACATTTATATGAATGTTACTACAAGGTAAACCAGATTTAAAATTTGAGTCTATCTAACTCTAAAGTCTATGCTATTCCTCTCATACTAAGCTGTTCTGGGGAAGTTTAAACTGAACTTGAGACTCTGAAACAAGTTCCATTTTTCAAGGATAACTTCTTACAAATCAGCCTCGGTGCAGCTGGTCCTTTAGGGAAATGTGTTTACAAGAAAGCTTGGCAGGTTCCTTAGACATTAAGTATCTCTTACAAAATAATATTTTGATGGATTACATGTAAATAAATCAGAAACATGTGGCTTCCATTTCCTTTAGAATGCACACAAAGAACATTTTATGTGTGGCAAAATGACTTTCCCTGAATGCCATCTCCGTGCATTCCTCTCCTTCCATTCCCTAGTTCAGACTTCTTAAGAAGAACGGATGATGTGAGAATCTTCCCCAAACCTGGTGCTTTTCATCTCTACTTCTACTCTGGTCTGTATACAAAGGCCACTTCTCCTTTATTTCCACCAGCAAAATCAGCTGCTATACAGCAAGGAATACTGGGAGTACTCAGGACTTTTCTAGAATGGGAACTTCCCATTATAATACATAATTTCTTCCTGCCTTGGGTTTGCTGGATAGTAAGTCATTGCAAAGGAAGAGATTTCCTCTTGCTATACCTAAAGTTGAGTGATAGAAAGTACGCTGTGAACAAATTCCTACTTTGAACTTTTTAAAGAAAATGATCTTCCACTGGAAGTTCTTTAGAATAGATAAAAGCTATCAGGAAGTTGACTCGTGGAGTGAGTGCACTCTATGCTTACTGTGACTTTATAGCAATAGCAGTCACTATGCTGTGTGTATGTATCATCACCCTGAGAGAGCAGCAGAATGGGATGCTGCCCAGCAGAACTTGATAAATTCAGGAGCACCCATCAGGCTTCAGTGTGCTCTTTTTACTAAAGGTCTCTTAATGCCAGCTTTTAAACATAATGGGTGTACTTAATAATATTCATCAGAGACTAGCTGAAAATGTGAGGTACCTGTGGTCAGTACTTTATAGCAAAGGGACATTTCAGTATTCAGGGATCTCTAAGCCAAACAGAATGTGTCTAAGACAGAAGGAATAATTCCATTTAGATTACAAAATTCATACATTTAATATAAAGTGTATAGGTTTGATCTAAGCTCACCAACACCAGGAGGTCACATGTGTCAGGATCAAAGTGGATGGTGAGGGTAGTTTTGATGAAAGTTAGTAGGGATTTGAAAGGCTGTGGGATGGATTTGAGAAGGAACCTAATTCACTTGTATCTTTTTTTTTTTTTTTTTTTTGGTTTTTCGAGACAGGGTTTCTCTGTGTAGCTTTGCGCCTTTCCTGGAACTCACTTGGTAGCCCAGGCTGGCCTCGAACTCACAGAGATCCGCCTGCCTCTGCCTCTCGAGTGCTGGAATTAAAGGCGAGCGCCACCACCGCCTGGCACTTGTATCATTCTTAAAGCCATTTGTTTTAAATATCTGGATGCAGATACACATTCCAATCTTAGAAACACCTTTGGATGGTAGAGTTTAATCTTTTCGACCAGTCACATCTGGCCACGTCTGTTTCTCTTACACCTGGCAAACATTTCCTCCGCTGTCTCTCCTAGTCTGCTTCCTCCCCTTTCTTGACCTGCTAATGGCTGGTAGTGAGTGGCAGGGGCATAGAGGTAGCCTGTCCTTACTCTGCAGCCAATCGGAGATCCTACCACTTTTAATTATTAATTATTTCTTTTATTTTTGAGATTATAATATAATTACACCATTTCTTCCTTCCCTTTCTTACCTCCAAAACCCCCCATATACCCCACCTTGTTATCTTTCAAATTCATGGCTTCTTTTTCATTAATTATTGTTACATATATTCTTAATAACATAAATATAACCAGCTCAGTCTGTATAATGATACTTGCATGTATGTTTTCAGGGCTAACCATGCGGTGTTGGATACAATTAATGTGCTCTTCCCTGGGAAAGGAATTTCTTCAGCTCTCGGCATTCCTTAGTTGTCTGCAGTTCTTTGTGTAGGGTGGAGGCCTCTTGGACTTCCCCCATCCATATTAATGAGTCTACTGTTGTTGTCCTTGTTCAGCTCATGTTTAGGTAGTTATGTTGGGGAGACTTTATGGAGGTCACTGCTGACATTCCTAGGAGATGCAATCTCACAGCAAATTCCATGATCCTCCTTCTCTTATGATCTTTCAGCTTCTTCCACAGTGATCCTGTGACATTCACTTTTCTCCTTCCCATTATCCTATTCCATCCCCTTCTTTCTTCTCAGAGGATATCTGTTTTTAGAAACAATCATATCTTGTTTAGTGTTTTGTGATTTATGCCCAGGAAAGTGGAGTTTATCTTGAGACCAGAATAAGTAGCAGAATCTGGGATTCCTACATTTTCCCCAATTTTGTATGGCTTGTTGGATCAGAGACTATTGTGAATATTTTGTATATTTTACACTTTAGAAAGTGCCTTTACTTTGTCTCAAATATCTTTAAAATACTCTTGTTAATAGTAAGTGAAAATGAATCACTTGGAAAATATAAGCACAGAGGCATATAGAATTTGTTCAACTTGTTTAGGGGTGCAAAGTCAGGGAATGCAAGAGATAGTACTAATAGCTCCTAATTTCTAGACTACTTTATTAGCTCTACTTACCTTACCAAACCACAATATTAAAAGTGTAATCATATCCATCCACACAATGAAAGGACATAAAAAATGGGAGACTATTTCTGTATGCAAAGTGGTCTTTCATATTTGTTTGGGGAAGAATGTGTTAAGGGAAAAACTTCCCAGAGAATTGCTTTTTACCATAAGAAATCAGAAAACAAAATTAGTTATACATACTGCATCACTCCCATTTGGAATGGATTCAGTGCAATGGTCCTCTGACTACAGAATTACATGCATATGGCATTGACTACTGAGGGTTTACATTTTTTTTTCTGAGTTAATCTATTGATACTATAGTCCCAGGTAGTAAGATATCAGGAGGGCTGTTCTTTGTGGGGGGGGGGAAGGGGAATTTTATGTTGAGATGAGGTCATAAGGGTTGTGTCCTCATGATGGAAATAGAAGCTTTTCTCTCTATTTTGTTATGGCCTAGGAGAAGGTAGTAATATACAAATCAATAAGAGAAATATTATTCAGAACTAAATCTATTCACACCCTCATCTTGACTTTCCAGCTTTTCAGACCCCTAAGAAATAAATGCCTGTCACTTGAGCCACCTACTTCACGATGTTCTGTTATAGAATCTTATAGAATACAGAAAAATCTCCAGAATTTTGAGGTGGGAAAATTTCATCAAGTAAATGAATCTACGTAAGTTTATAGGAAAAAACTACGACCATTGCTATTGCGAACTTAATAATCTGGACTAGAGAGTTAGTTCAGCATTTAAAGGCACCCTTGCTCTTTCTACACACTTTCATTGAGTGTCCAAAATCCAGAATAGGAAGCTCACAAGCCCCTATAACTCCAGGTCCAAGGGACCCAACATTCTCTTCTGATCTCTACAGGCCCCGCCCCCTTTCTCTCTCTCTCTCTCACACAACATTTTTAAAAAATAAATTAATAGATTAGATTTAATGGCATTTTGGAGCTGGGGAAAGAAATGGATAATTGAATGAATATGAATAATGGATAACTGTGCTGAAATTACAGGCAGAAGTGAGATACGATGTTGGAAAGGAGATTTTTGAAGAACTACTGGCCAAGAATTGTCCCAGAACATAAAAAAACCACAAAGACACAGAAACTAAAATAATCCATAGACCTCTAGAAGCACCAATGTTACAAGTTTTGGTTACTATGCCATGCTTGCTTCTAAAGATACAGGGGAAAGTTGGAACAAAATCAGAAGGATAAAATACTTGTTACCTCAGCTGTTTTTGCCTCAATTTTTGTATAATTGTAGTACATATGTATTTAAAGTTTGCTGTTGGGGAATATTACTTTAAGATGTGCTACTTTTATTATGTTTAACTCTGTGAAGCTGTGTTACTGTGCTTGTCTAAAACACCCAATGGTCTAATAAAAAACTGAACAGCCAATAGCAAGGTGGGAGAAAGGGTAGGTGAGGCTGGCAGGCATAGAGAATTAATAGAAGGAGAAATCTGGGGGAAGAAGGGAGAAGGAATGAGAGAGAGGAGGAGGACTTCAGGGTCCAGTAATCCAGCCACCCAGCTACACAGCCAGACATGGAGTAAGAAGGAAAGAGAAGGTATAAAGAAACAGAAACGCCCACTCCAAACATCCTAATTGTCGTGCTAGAAACCCCATCCAGTGACTGAGGGAACTAGATGCAGATATCCACGGTCAGGCCCTGGGTGGAGCTCCGGGAGTCCAATTGGCGAGAAGGAGGAGGGTTTATGTGAGCAAGAGTTGTTGGGACCAGGGATGGATGGAATACAGGGACAAGTGGCCAAACGAAGGGAAACACATGAACTGTGAACCAGTGGCTGAGGGGCCCCCAACTGGATCAGGCCCTCTGAATGGGTGAGACAGTTGATTGGCTTGATCTGTTTAGGAGGCATCCAGGCAGTTGGACCGGGTTCTGTGCTCAGTACATGAACTGACTGTTTGAAACCTGGGGCTTAGCAGAGACCCTTGGCTCAGCCTGGGAGGAGGGGACTAGACCTGCCTGGGCTGAGTCCACCAGGTCGATCTCAATCCCCGGGGGAGTCTTTGCCCTGGAGGAGATGGAAATGGGGGGTGGGCCGGGGGGAGGGGGGCGGGGCGGGAGGAGGGAGAACGGGGGAATCTATGGCTGATATGTAAAGTTGAATTATATTGTAAAATAAAATAAAATAAATTCAAAAAAAAAAAAAAGAAAAGAAAAAGAAACAGAAGACGGTAAAAGCCCAGAAACAAAAGATAGACTGGGATAATTTAAAGTTAAGAAAAGCTGGCTAGGAACAAGCCATGCTAAGGCTGGACATTCATAATTAAAAAGTTTCCGTGCATGATTTATTTGGAAGTTGGGTAGCAGGCCCCCCAAAAGAGCAAAAACAAACAACAACAGTTTGCAATTAAATAATTTCCAACATATGAATACATACCAATGAAATCATCACTACATAAAAATTACATACAACTCTGTCACTCATAAAAGTGTCTTCTAATTATTTGTAATTCAACCCTCCACTTACCCTATCCTTATTTGAAGATCAAGGAACCTCTCAACTCTCACCAGAGAAATCTTCTGTTCTCAGTAAACAATGTCAACATATGTATGACACTTATGCTAGTCAAGATGCAGAGAATAAGAGACCTCAGAATGTCCAGTCCTAAAGGGAACATATATACTGTACCACTTCCTTGAAAGACTCAGAGATCATTGCCAAAAGTGAGCAGAAAAAAATATAGAGGTGTTAGATGGCCACAAGCAAAAACAGTGCTTTCTGAACACAGCAGGGTAGCTGCACTCACAGTGGATGTAACAGATTGCATAAATATTATATGACCTGTCAAGTCCAAGCCAGGCCAAATCCCAACATGGAGAGAGGAGATGAACATGATGTTCCATCCTTCACCATGGAGCTATTGGCACTTGATAACTGCTGGGAAAGCAAGGGTAAGTTTCATCTAAGGGTATATATAGTGCCTGCTGAGTGGACCAGACTCCAGTGGAAGGCCATACATCCAAGAACATTTGGGTAGCACAAATTGGTCTCAATGGGGAACAGGAAAAAGACACAAAAGGAGCAGGAAGGAAAAGGGTTAGATCTAAGAAGAGTTGGAGGAAGGAGAGTGAATATGATCAAAACTCAATGTATGAAATTCTCAAAAAGAACAAATGAAAAAGATTATAAGGAAAACAGATTTATTAATTATTAGTTTGTTATAGTCTATATTTTTATGTGACTGGAGCAGCAGACAGTATTACATTTTGCCTGGCTTCTTTTATTCAATGGAGTCAATTTTAGAACCATTCATATTGTGGCATGTTCATCAGTAGTCAATTTCCTTTCATTATTCAACACTCATTTTTCTCATCAGTATGTTGTGGTTTGTTTATACATGCACATAGGATATTTTAAGTTTCTACTTATTACAAATAAAACTGTTATAAACATTTTCATGATAGTCCTGTATGGTTATATATTTTTAGTTATCATGGGTATACATACCAGTAGAATAGAAGAATAGAAAGGTATATGTGTGTCCTAGCACATGAGTGTGTGTGTGTGTGTGTGTGTGTGTGTGTGTGTGTGTGTAATTAAAGAGGTGTCGAACAGTTTTCAAAAGTGGTTGTACCATTTTATAGTCTCAACAACAGTGATATAGTTGCACCTATTCTTTGTTCTCAACATTTGATCTGGCTAAATTTTAAAATTCTGCTTCCTTAATGAGCACATAGTCTCTTCCACTGCAATTTTCATTTGAATATCTTGCATGCCCAATGGTGTTGAACATGTTTTAAAATTCATACTGTTAAAATAGTAGGAATGAAGTGACTAGTAATATCTATACCTGTTCTTGTGAGTTTTCATATTATTTAATTTGTATTTAAATTGTGGTGAGACTTGAATGGCCTTTTCTTTGTTTCATATCTCATATGGTTTGGCCTCTATAGGAAAAAAAATGCGACAAAACAAACAAAAACTTCTAGTGTCTGAGATGAAAAGTTCTTTGAATATGCATTTTGAAAATTTTGTATCTTACACTTAGTTATGTGCACTATTTGAGTATACTTGTGTGTAGAGTAAGTCAGAGTTGGTGCTCACCTCTTTGTTTGTACCCAGTTGCTCTAACACTATTTGCTGAAATGACTTGCCATTTCACATTTAACTCCCTTACATCTTTCTCAGAAATGTCTGCATAGCTGTTTTTTCTGGATTGAAGTATTGCCTCCAGGGGAGGAAGAAGAAGGCTTATAAGACTCAAAGAAGCTCAGGAAACTTATGAAGCTCAGAAAGCAGGATTCCTCTCCAAGATTTTTAAGGCAGTTTACAGGTACTGGAAAGAGGGCACTCTTAAGCAAAGTTTCTGAAAGTTGTGCAGAGAATTCTGGGATGCAGGTTTTCTGAGTCCTCACCTGTACTAGGGTTAACTTTTCAGTGGTGCAGCTATCTATGAGTTATAGATGGATTTGTCAGTACCCCAGTAAACTCATCAAACTTGAGTGGAATCAGTCCTCTGGTCTGTCATCTATGTCCTGTCTAGGATGAATTGACATTTGTTCATGCCTGCCCAGTAAAAGTGAGGCAATCATTGGCTTCTATTTTTATTTTCTATTTGTTCTCTTGACCTATATGTCAATCTTTCAGCTAGTTTCAAATTGTTTAGAATAGTAAAGGTTTACAATACATCTTGAGATCTGATCATTTAAGTCTCCCAATTTTGTTGTTTATTACAAAGATGTTCTGTCCATCTCTAAATATTTTAGAGCCATCTTGCTAATTTCTATGAAAGAATCATTCTGGAACTGCAATTATAATTCCATTATGTATGCTAATTAATTTTTGAATAATTAAATGATACAGTGTAGAAGAAAATGATGTAGAATAATATAGTGGTAAAGAAAGAATACTTGCTAATGTAGAGTTGTAATCATAAGGAATATATTCTTTTAAAGTATAGGTTAGAAGACATTTTATACAATATATTGAAATTATTTATTGCCAGTAGATCTACCAGAAGCATATATGAAGCTGAATAGTCCAGACAAAAAGAAAGTGATGCTAGAGAGACATATAGAAATTCACACACAATTGAATAAAATAATGGAAAAGGCAAATGAATATGATGGATTTTAGAATGTTTGGAACAATAATAGTTATTTACTTAGCATATGTTAACATGGAAGTCCATAACAACAACGTCAAAGATAAGATTAGTATGAACTGAGTGTCTAAAATTTTTGATTTTGCTCATTATATAACAAAAATATTAGTTATAAGAATTCTGGTAGAAATATGTGTTGTGATCTGTGGAAATAACAAAAAAAACAAATCAGTACTCATCACACTAATAGCAAATTGATCTGATAAAATATTACAGCATAAACAAAAGAAGATATCAAAAGACAGAAAAGAATGAGACATATCAAAAACCCAGAAAATTAATAGAATAGAAAAATTCAACCACAAAATATGAGTAAACCCAACATCAAATTAAATGAAATCAGATAAATATTTGAATAAAAGTCATTGCTTATAAAAACAAGCATTTGTTAATGTTAGTTTTAGAGGACATATCTTAAATATGGAGACAGAATGTTTGAGGTTAAAGTCCAAGAGATGGACTCTGCCAAAGCTTATCACAAATATGCCAAGACAGCTCTTCTAATATCAGACAACTGCAGGGCAGGATAGAGGTAGAGAAAAATCACGGCTAAATCCACAGCTAGATATTTCATTTCAAATATACACACACCCAATAAGACAACCACAAAAACGTATATACTATAAACTACCAGAAACAGTCCTGCAATTACAATGGAGCCTTTTAGTGAATTCTCAGTCAATAACAAAAGATGCGTACAGAACCTGAGAGGTACACAGTCATTAAAGAACACACATGTCTTAAGTGACTTCTTCAACTACACAGTACATATGATTTTTCAAGTGTACAGGAAAATTTACCAAAACAAATCCATATGTTATGCTGGAAAACAATTCTCAACGAATTCCAAATGCTTGGAATCATGTCAAGTCCACTCCCGATGATGGCAAGGCTGAGTTAGAAACTAATAGAAAAACTAAAGCCCAACAAATCCACTAAATGTTTAGATACTTGGCTAGTTACTTTTGAAAGATGGGTAAGTCAAAGGAGTCACAGTCAAAACTGGAAAATTTTAAGTGAATGGTAATAAAAACAGTCTATTGAGCCTTGTAGAATGTAAGCTTTATCTTGAGTAGAGGGAAATACAGACCCTGTGTGCCTGTGGCAAAGTAAAACAGGCTGAGTCTGACAGCTGTGCAACCCTTTCAAGAAGACTCAAAAATAATAAGGTTTCAAATCTCAGGAAAACATAGGGGAATACTAAGAGTGACAATAAAACTCACACCTGAGATGCAACTATAATACAAGGATCAAACAGGTCAAAACATATTTATTTGATTAAAAACTAATTTAATGGGTCAGTCTTCAACAAAAGTGATCAAGTGAAAAAATAAAAGGTGTACATTATCAACAGCAATGAAAAGAAGAAATATTTATCACACATAAATCCAGTAATCACAAGTAGATAGCATAAGCAACTTGACTCCAAAAAATACAATATTTAAATAAAATGAATGCAAAGTCTTCTTCCTGGCTGTGCTCAGAGGCAAGGCAATGCTTTCCTCTAAGGATTGACCAGTATGTGTAAACACTCCCAGCTTTAGCTTCATCCTCCCAGATGACTGCAACTTGAGACTGCTCCCCTACAGAGACCTCCTACAGACATGAGCTAAGCCCTTCTTCTGGGCTGTACATAACAAACATGATGAGGGTCCAGGTTGTTGCTGAATATTCCACCAGAGCAAGCAGAGCCCACCGGGCCTCAGCTTTCCTGTATTTACATCTGTGTATCTGTCCTTTCATTATTCCTTTGGCACACCGGTCAAGTTTACAGGACTAGGCCTTTTGGACACAGCTGACTTATTACATATCCTGGGTTATGTACAAAGGCAGTTGGATTATTTGAAGCAAAACAGTTCATGTCTTCTCCTTTGAAAAAGATGGAGGATCACTGGTCGAAGGAAAGATGTAAGCAGCTCACCGTGACTACAAACCTCTTCTGGATTCCAGGGTAGAGAGAGTGGAGAGAGCAAGCAGGAAGAGCAGCGAAGAGGCTGCCTGGGTAACCCAAGGGGGTGGTAGTTTACCAGATTACAACACAAATTCCTAAGGGCTTTCTCATGTCCTGCACCATAATAGCCCTGTTGCTCCATGCTCCAAATTTGTTCACTCTAACAATGTGGCCCCACTATGTCACCTTCCTAATATCTCCATCCAAGAGACCTTTATGATAGTCAATTAGCTAATGTTGACAAGAGGCATCTGAGAGTTCTATGTTTCCTAGTGAGTGACCAGTTGCACTACTGTGCTATGTTCCACACCGATTTAGAGTCCCAGAATACCTTTTAAGAGTTTAGGGATTATAAACAAATAATCTCTGTGAAATTGCATAATAGGTAATTACGTTTATTGTAAAATGTCATGTTTTAGTTGGGATAGAAGTTTTAAATATCCATGCAGAGAGCATGGGCTTGGCAGCCAGGCATACTTATTTCAATATTAAGTAACACCTCAGCCTGACCATATTACCAAAGTAACTGCTTCACCTTCCCAAAACTTGACCTGTTCACTGTGAAACATCAGTCACAGTTGGAGTGAGGGTTACCTACATAGTGACAGGATGATCATAA
>CABHPP010098732.1:0-10166 GCA_902168425.1 Peromyscus attwateri | reverse complement strand
TATACATAAATAAATAAACAAATGCATAAATACACACATAACTAAATAAATAATCATGATAGCCAAGGCTGGAAGGACAGCTTGGCTGGCATAGTACTTGCTACACAAACATGATGACCAGAATTCATCCTTAGAATCCACATTAAAAAAGAAAAACCCAGTGTGGTGGCTCACACTGGTAAGTCCCAAGCACTTGGGAGGCGGAGACAGGCAAATCCCTGGGGATTGCTGGGCAGCCAGTCTAGCCTACTTAGAAAGTTCCAGGATAGTTAGAGATTCTGTCAAAAAAAAAAAAAAAAGTGGATGATGCCTGAGGAATGATATCCAAAGTTGTCCTTTGACCTATACACACACACACACACACACACACACACACACACACACACACACACGAACATGCATGTACACACACATGCACATGTACACCATACACAAATGTTCTCACAGAGAGATATAATCATGATGCCCAGGTACAGGAACCACACACTGATGAATTGGGACACCCAACAACAGCCCCCGAGGCTGGTGTTTGTTTAAAAAGCTCTCCAGATGATCCCACTGTCCAACATGCAGTCAAGCTTGGGAACAAATTGTAAGGCGCGTTGCAAAGGAAGACTTGGCTGACAACAGGCTGGGGAAATCTGAAGCCCCAGAGGTCAGGTGCAAAAGCAATGTCAACTTTCGAACTTAGATAAAGGCAGAAAGGGATGCTGGCGGAGAAAAGAGGAAATTGCTTTCACCGTTGTTTACCTTATCATCTCAATGTGACATTCAGATAGAAATGCCCCATCTGTGCTTGACAAAGTGAGCCAGAAGCTCCCCAAGAGTGAAGGCCACGCCAAGGTCAGCACCTCCAACAACAGCATGGTCTGATAATGTCAGTTAGGATAGCTGAACAGGGACAGGCAACTCATTTTCTGAAAATTTGCAATCCACTTGCTAAAACTCAGCCATTATTAAGTAATAAATCTTCACAATTACCGAAATTACATTTCCAGAAATAAATTCTCAGAATTCATTTAAGATTTATTTTTTTTATTATGGATATATGTGTATGTGTGCATGCATACATGTGTGAGTACAGGTACCCGCAGAGTCCAGAAAAGGATGCTGGTGTTGGTTTTAATATGGCGGCACAATGCTATTCATTAAGCGGCCCTGTTAGTGTGTGAGAAAGGCAATGAGGTAAGACAAAACCCACTATCAGAGTTTTACTAGGAGGAGGGAGGGACAAGACAGAGTGTGTGGTCAGGCCTGCTGAAATGACGTGGGGGGGAGGGCAGTTTATGATCTGCTTCTTATGGATTCTAACAGAGCTGCGCCACGCATGCGCATAGATTACATGATTACGCTGTGTGCAAATCACATGATCACACAGTGCACGGATTATGTAGGCTGTAAGGCCCCTTACTTGGCTACTGAACTGCACGTGTGCAATCATGTTGGGGAGTCGCCAGGAATTCCAACAGCTGAGTCCCCAGGAGCCGGTTACAGGTGATTGTGAGCATCCACTTTGGATATAGGAAATGAACTTGGGTCCTCTGCAAGAGCGCTTTGTTCTCCTAACCACTTAGCATCTCTCCAGAACTCATCATTTCATAATTATGTTACTGAACTTTATTATTATTAGGTAATAGTCTAATTCGGTGCTACAGATATTGGTCATGTCTGCCTCGTCTGAACAACAGGCAGACCAATGAGGGCGTGCTGAGTATCTACCTGGACTCTGCCATCATCTGTAGCCATGGTAAGGAATATTGCATCCTGAAGACTGGCTTATGCTACAGATTAGGTCTTCTCCCAGGCCCAGACCCCGAAAGGCCGTTGTTAATATTCACCAGCACACTACTGCCAGCAAGTGTAGTGCAGGCTGCTGGGAAAAAAACGGCATGTGAGTACGCTCGCAGAACCTCATGACGGTATCAACAAAAAGAACAAGACAGAAACTAAAACTCCACGAGTCAAGGAGAAACTGACACTAAAAACAGCTTTCCCCAGCCTAACGTTTCCCCAACACAAGCTTTTTATACTGCTCCAGCCCTTTGAAATTGCTACAATTTCAAATAAATGTTTTATTTAGCTCTGTGAATAAGGCTGTTCCAGCCAGAGAAGACAGAGCTTCCATGAACACATAAAATCACTTTCCCTTTAAGGCAATCACATGAATTCTCTTTATTCCTGTCAACACACTGGGGAGGTAGCAAAATGGCAGGGAAAATGGGAAAGAGTAAAAAGGGTGTTAAATTAGAAACCAGAGCATTACCTACCCTTGCTGCTATTAAGAAAAAAACACTTTCTTCCCATCCCGGGAAACCTCTGCTTCAGGACTATAAGGGGTCTTAAGAAGGTTCTGGAACTAGTCTCCTATCATTGGTATTTCTCAGACAAAGGCAATTTCACACTGCTTCCCTTCTCCCTCATTTCCTGGATTCCTTGTTCCTGCCCTAAAGTAGGACAGGGCTGGGGTCTGCAGCCTCAGCCTGTGGACTCCACAACCTCAGAAAGCTCACTAGGGAGCCAGGGCCAGGAGCCCTGGATTAGGGGGTCTTTTTGCCTAACTATTCCGTCACCGAAGACACCTCCTATTAATACCTGCTGCATTGTCCCATCAGGGTTCCATGTGGCCTCTTGCCCTTCCCAAACTGGCCTCTGGAATACTAGTCAATGTATCCTTAATATCCTTCCCATTTTCCCAGGACTCGTCTGTGCTGCCTGCCAAGCAGAAGGCACAAGGTCACTGATAAGAGGGACCAAGGTCAAAGTAACTGGAGTGGGGCATGTGTGCTCACTGACCAGATAAAGGGACTGAGAAGGGCGGAGACAGAAACAAAGGGAAAAGGAGCAGAAGGAAGGACTGAGAGCGGGAAGGGGTTCCTAAACAAAGAGCTTGTTTTATATGGGGTTGTTTTGTTTCTAAGAATTGCAAGAATTTGTTGAATTCATTTGTTTTCAATTGCTGGGAGGGTAGTTTTTTTCAAGCAAAATTTCCTAAGGCGTAATCACCCAAACCCAACCCCTGTACTATGTATGCCCTGAACTACCTTCTCTGGGAACAGCTGGGCTGGACAGGGATGACATGCACCAAAGCCCACTGTCGGTAGGAACACCAGCAGATGTTGGACTGGGCAGGACCCAACTATGTCTAGTGGAGATGCCGCAGAACCCAACAAGGTTGCCCAAGCACCAGAGATAACAACAAGTATCCCTCCAGGCTGCCTGGACTGAACTACTCGTTCAGATGGGAAGTCCTGGGGTGGAGAATTTCTCTCAGGGGCCCACAGAGCCACTCTGGGGGCCTTTGAAGCAGTCAGTAGCCTAGACAAGACATGCAAAAGAAATAAGCCAATAAAGAAGAACAAGACCAGAAATGGAGAGATGGCTCAGTGGATAAAGGACATGGCAAATGAAAGAATCTGAATTCAGATCCTAAAACACACATGCTTGTAACCCCCATGCTCTCGATGAAGACAGGACGACCCCCAGAAGCCAGCTAGCCCGCATCAAAAGACTCCATTTCAGACAAGGTAGAAATCAAGGACCAACACCTGAGGTTGTCCTGACTGCTGCATGTACACCGAGGCATGCCCACACCAGCAGCCATGCACACAAAAGTACACACACATATGAAAGGGTGGGAGACACCACCTTGTTGGGGCAGATGGGAGACAAGAAATGGGCTTTCTCTCCCTAATCCCATCCCACCTTCTGTAGAGGATGTCAGGGCACCGGTTCTGGAACCCATTCACTGGGGGTTCTGGCTTGAGCACTTGCTCATGTGCCCTGAGCACTAGACATTCTGTGGCTGGATAAACAGAAGCCAAATTTCTGAGAGGGACCCAGGCACTCAAGGGCTTACAGAAGATGGGTCCCTACATCCCCTTTCTAAGGGGCATCTCTAAATCTCCCTAGGCATCCAGAGGGCCTCCCTAACTTCTCTGGAAGTAGGGAATTCAGCTCTTACTCAGTAAAAAGAGATCAGCGGCCTCCTTCCTCCTCTGCTTGTGATATGGGTGATAAGTGAGTCTAGCTGCCACCCTACAAAGAGGTGTGAGTGTGACAACATCTGCCACAATGGCAAACATTCATTAAGGTGCGCTCTGCTTTGGCTGCTAAGGCAAGCACAGCCCAGCTGTCTAGAAGCTTCTAGAACCTCTTGCCCACATAAAGGGTAAACAGCTGAGCAAACACTGATAAAATGGAACTGTCAGCCAACGCAACGGAATATAAATGAAGGCCTGAATAAATGGAGGGTAAAAATCAGTAGGGGCCTTTGCTCGGACCCAGGGGTGCTGGGGAGGCAGTTAGCAGAGCGAGCTGGGATGGGGACGAAATGGGCAGGCCCCCTTGCTCATTACTCAGACATTCCTAAAGTCACAAAACCAGCGGAAAATGTCCGAGAATGTCTCTCACCCACACACAGCACAATCGTTCTCTCCCTCACTGCCCCTCACGTCTTCTGTAAGGAGCCTTCTACTGTGTTTTTGTCAGACCAAAAGAAAGTGACTGGTGGTAAGTGTGTGGCTAAGGGAAATCGCAGTAGGATGGAGTCTCCAAGGCTTGCCCCCTCCCGCAGCTATCTTGGCTGGATCCCTGATTCTGTCAGTTCACAGGCTCTGACATAAAAGGCAGGAAGTTACACATGCTACACAAAGCTCCTTAGATGTCAGGAAATTAACCTGAGAAATCAGAGCCAACAGTGATTAAAGGCACTACAGCCTGAGTTCAAAAATCAGTATGGCGTTAGATCAAAAGCTGTTTGCTGGGCACCCCAGGCTGGGCTCTACCAAACTACACACCCCCTAAAAACTCCAGACAACGGGGCTGCATGCCCGTGTGTGGGGCATTTTTCCTGCTGTAAGACTTAATCCTCAATCAGCTCTGTAACTTTTAACTGTTTGTCTTGGAGGTCTGAATGCCTGCCCTTGGTAAATCTGCCCCCAGAAAAGCAGCTGGCTGATCACTTCCTTATAAGGAAAGAAGAACTAGGGGTCCGGCAAGGGGCCCCAGAAGAAACAAAGAAAAGCCTTAAAAGGAGAGGGAGGTGAGGCAGCCGGAGGATCCTGACCTTCCCAGCTAAGAAAACAAACTGCCTCATGGAGAACAGAAGGTCAGACCGGAGCACCCCGCAAGGCTGTGAGAATCATTATTTGTGCAAATAGCAATAATAACATCATTCTCAGTCTCCGTTCTCTTGTGGCTACCATGAAGGGGTTAGACTAAGTGTCATGCCATCCTGGGATCTGTGAACAACCTTGACGTTTACGTCCATCCAAACAGTCCAGGGCTTTTCTTCACCACCTCCTTGTATCTCTAGCCCATGGGACGCATGGGACATGGACCCATTTCACAGAAGAGAAAACGGAGGCCCAGTGTCACACATTGAACCTTTTTATCCACTCCTGGCCCCAGGGAGGGTGTCAGTGACACAAACCATGTTTCTTATAAATGTACTTTCAAACATTTGCAAAACTCAGCTCACCATGGTACCGTCTCTGGCCTTTCAAAATCAAAACATGGAAAGGTCGGAGGGGACCCGATTCAGGTTATAGGGTCTGTCAAGAAACAGCACCGGCAATGCAAACACCACAGCAGTCTCGCAAGTTCAAAGCCCTCTTCCTAAGCGGGCAGAGGGGTGGCGAGTTGCAGCAGCTAGTAGAAAAGTGCTGGATAGTCTTATGTCACCTGGACACCAGCTAGAGTCATCTGAGAGGAGGGAGACTCAACTGACAAAATGCCTCCATAAGATCAGGCTGCAGGCAAGCCTGTAGAGCATTTTCTTAATTAGGGATTGATGTGGGAGAACCCAGCCCATGGTGGGTGGGGCCACCCCTGGGCTGGTGGTCCTGGATTCTATAAGAAAGCAGGCTGAGCAAGCCATGACAAGCCAGTAAGCTGTGTTCCTCCATGGCCTCCGCATCAGCTGTGCCCTGCTTGAGTTCCTGATCTGACTTCCTCTGACGAGGAACAGGGCTGTGGAAATGTAAGCCAAATCGACCCTTTGGCTGTGGTGGTGTTTCAACACAGCAGTGGAAACCCTAACCAAGACGAGGGGGGAGAACGGGACACCGCTCATCTGCTCCTCACTCTACACTCCAAGCTCCCTCCCTGCTTGGGGGGGGGGGGGGGGTCGTATGCTATGGGCCAGAGGGTCTCCATCCAGCACTGATTCAACCAGAGTCACGTGGCCAGAGCAAATCGGAGGGGCTCTCCGACAGGTCAGGTGCTTAAACCCGGAAAATACCACAAGCCTGAAAGCCATACAACTACAGTGTCTGTGAGGTTTCCAAGAAACAAAAGGAATAGAATGTGTGTTGAGGCGGCATTGGGATAGGGTGGGGAAGGGGAGGAGGGGTGGGTGTATTACAAGAACTTGCTCATGCAATTATAGAGGCCACAAGTCCTAAGAGTCACAGACAGGATCCCGGAAGCCCAAGAGAACTGATGCTAGAGTCCTGTCTGTAATTTAAAGGGCTGTCAGGTTCTAGGAGAGAAGGGATGGGCTTTTTTGTTCTATCCAGGGTTTCAGTTGATTGGGATAATATCCCAGCGAATACATACATACATACACACACCCACACACACACACACACACACTACTGCTTTCCTCAGTATATCAGCTTTTCATTGCTAAGACAACCTGAGAGAATCTACTTAAAAGAGTCGAAGGTTATGCTGTGCTGGGGTTTAGTCTACAGTCACTTAGCGCTGCTCTTTTGGGCCTGTGGTAGCAGAGTGCATCATGGCAGAAGCACATGGCAAAGGAAGCCTGCTCAGCTCAGGTAACTGAGAAGAAGAGAAAGACTAGAAGAGCCCGCGTCCTCATGTCCCCTTCCAAGGACATCCCGAGATGACTTAGCTTCCTCTCACTATGTCTCTCACCTTTTAGGAGTTCAACGCTACCTCCAAGAGGCGGGAGACCAAACCCTTAATGTATCAACCCTTGGGGAAAACATTTCCATTCTAAACTACAGCAACTCACACAAAACATCCTGCAGAAATACCTGTCATTTGGTATTTGGCTGTCAGTTTGGGCAGCCCTGGTTCAGTAAAGTTGACACATGAATGAACCATAACAACCATGTAGAGAAGGTCCAGATCAGCACAGGGGCAAGCCAGAACCAGAGGAGACTGAAGGAGAAGATGCCAGAGGGTGCCAGCAAATTCAGCTTCAAGAGAGGATCCTGCATGATTCTTGGTGAGAGACAAAGAAGAGCGTTGAGGGGTGGGGTGCAGTCTGGAGCCTTTCCAGGTCCCCAAGATGCCTTGCCTCCTCCCCTCCCCATCCCTAAGGAGGTCTGTGAGTGAGGCTCTTTCCTGACTGAGCTACCCTGGATTAGAGCAAGGGCATCGTGAATCTCCACCCGCTATCAGCTAACCCCATTCTCAAGTTTCGATCAGCCAGGTATCATGGGACACATCATACGGCCTGCCAGGGGCTGTCACGACACACAGCACACACTCCTGCTCTTGGGTAACTTACTGTTTCCGTTCTCACTACCTGCATGCTTGCAAACAACCAGGACAATTGAAATAGAATGTGAGTACAAGGGCTTGAAAACAATTTGGGTTTGTTTCGAGACAGGGTCTTAGGAATACCAGGCTGGCCTCCGGGGTGCTGGGATGATAGGCGAGCACCACCACTCCTGGCTAATGTGACGCTGGAGACCAAGCACAGGCTCCGGGCATCACAGGCAAGCCTTCCACAGACTGAGCTGCATCCGCAGCCCTGAATAATACATTTTGATCTGTAAGGCTTAGGTGCGAAAAGGGAGTCACTCCAACAAGGAGGGAGCCACATCCAACTGCCCAACACCCACACCACTACCCAGTGTTGCTCTTTTAATTGTTCTTTCAGTGTTTTCTGGAAGAAATTGAATTTATTCACATCATTTTTTTTTTATTTTTTAGAAATTTCTGTCTCTTGGACATTAGCTCTTTGGAGGACAAGGTTCCATGACTTATACAAGTGTACAGGACACAGCATCTGACATGTTGTTGATAAACAGTGCATTTTTAATTTCGTCTCTCACAGAAAAAGTCCATCAGGTAGCCCGTGTCACTGCCAATTGTATTGGTTAGTTTAAGCTAAACACTGCTGCAATAGCAGAGAACCCGAACATTTCAGGGTTTACCTCAACAAAGATTTACATCTTAGTAATACTAATGGCTCAGCTACCGCCCTTCTCCAAACTCTCCCTCGTTCAAAGACCCAACAATAAAGAGAAAGAGGGACAGCAGGACCGCGTTGTGACTTTTAAAGTGCCTCAACAATGGTGGCACAATTCCCTGGACTTATTTTTGCCAGCCACAGCAAATCTCAAAGCCAAGCCTGACGTTAATAGGGCAAGGATACCGTCTTTCCACAAGAGTGAGGGATGCCAAAACTTGCAAGGCCATGCCTGGCACTGTGGGACGGGGCTGCATAATCCTCAATCAGACAGAGATGGCAAAATTATGACTGCAAAGAGTACATAATACGCCATCTTACAAAGAAACAAAGAGTGAAGCCATGTGCCTGGTCGAGGATCTAACTAATGGGAGAAAACACTGTCTTTGAAGCAAGCCTATAGACTAGATCTGAGGCTTCCTCCCACTACGCCACAGCTGTTTCCAGATCTTCGGCCGAGAGGCACCTGCCCTGCTCTGTGCTTTATGTCAGCCTTCAGTGGTGTCACGTGGAGTTGTCACAGGAAAACATTTGGCCCTTGAATGTTTTATTCATAAAGATCATATGTCCAAGGGAATCCAAGCTAGCCAAGTCAGATGAAATTAACGAGCGTAAATCAAGAAACGCAGATAGAGCCAAAACGGGAATTTTCAGAACATGGAGTGATCTCAAGCGTTGCCTAAGCTTACTCAGGCTGTAGACAGACAGAGGGTTGGTGACACCTGAGGAAAACAAGACACTGTCACCCTGCAAGGGCAAAGGAGTGAGAAGCCTAGGTGCCATCCGCAGACTCTGACTGTGGCTGGTTGCATCCTGTATGACCCGGAATGATGAGTCGGGGAAGAACCTGGTGCCAACTATTCAGAAAGGGCCTTAACCATGACCTTCTCAGCATCTCCAGACTTAATTACTTCCAGCATCACGAACAGCACTGGTCTCAAATGGGCACCCTGGTTGCCTATGCTTAATATCTGTTGCCTCGGGCCAGCAAGTAGCTTAGCTCAAAGAAAACACATGACTATGCACAGATCCTCAAGTGGAGAAAAATAGCAGAATTAACTATTTATTGTTTTAAAACTGGATTCATTTTGTTAAGTTGCACGGTGGGCCCCTCTGTCTGTCTCAGATGGTGACTATAAAGGCTCACTGTCCCACATCAGCAGCAGGGGCTTAGGCAATGTGTGTCCCCCTGAATTCATCAGTAACATTTTCAAGGAGATCAGGTCTGATTAAAACACACAGGGTCACGCATGAATCCAACCTGTGCAGGATGTATCAGGTGGCCGAGTGTGATACAGCACATGCTGTCCTAGATATTCTTTCAAAAGAACACAAAAAATGCTGTCCTTGGCCAGAAGACAAACTCCTTTCTGACCCCACTCTTCACTTTGGACCCAAACACCCACAAGCCAAGGCTTGCAGGTCACGGTCCACAGTGCCATGCTGCTTCTTCAAGCCCTCCACAGCCTGGTCTGAGCCTTCCTTCAGTATGTGAGCAGAGACAATATCAGGACACTTTTAAGGACAAAAGAAGGCTCCACGAAGCAACGTCCATGGCATCTTGCTACCCTGCTCTGTTGTAAGCAATTGGCAGGCTTTCCCTACAAGGGGCTTCTCAAAAACACAGTCCAGAAGGCAGGCTCAGAATTGCAGCCTGGCTGCAGTCCACAGCACGGCAGATGCGCGTATTCATAAGCACGTCAAATACATCACTCTCCTCCTAAATTCACAGGCCCAACACTGATCTGGGAAGTTAGACACTGGGCAGCCCGAGGCCTCCTGGAGTCGCTACAATTACTTTACTGTGGAACCTATGCTAGTAACACACAAAGGGGACACAGAAAAGGTGACCTTCATTCTCGGAGGAAAAAAAAAAATCATAAAGAGTGCTTGGCAGACAATACAGAAAACAAACGGTTTGCAGCTAAAGCCTTTCATCTTGGGACTGAAGCATCTTTGGACATCCAGTGTACATTTGCTATTGACCCCTAGGTACGAG
>CABHPP010098731.1:0-19264 GCA_902168425.1 Peromyscus attwateri | reverse complement strand
ATGAATAAATTAAAATATAATAAAGTTGTCAGCTTATTTCCTAAAAAAAAGGCCCATATATAAAAATAAGTACTATTTATATGTACTTGCACTAACAAACCAGTAGCAAAATATAATTTGTAAGATTTGATTAAATTCTTCAGTACCTAAAGTTTTAAAATAACATGGAAACCACATGGAAGATAAACCAGAACTCTAAATATAGGGCTTAAAATTCTATGTAGAAAATACCCATGTCCTTCTATAGGTTGGTTAATATTCTCAACATTTGAGAGTCATAAACTATAATAGAAACTCTGAATTGTATATGTGGCTTGATTCATTTCAGTGAGTCTAGTGATCATATACCTTAATTTACATAATTAACTATTTCTCATGTACCACTAAGATCAAGAAGCATGCTCATAGCCAGTGTATCATTTCTACCATTCCTGACTCCCAGTGACAGTTCTGACCATGGTGGAATATCAAAGACTGTTTGTTGTCTGCCTACCACCATCAAGTAGAATCTTCATTGTCAGCTAAACTTAGCAGTAAGACTGACCTTAAATTTGTGTTTTAGAGTCTGTTTTCAGTGGCCTCTTTTGATACTAACTGAATTAAGTTGAGTTGCCTAGGCATTGATGCTGAAGTAGTTTAAGTGAAGTTAGTTAGTGACTGTGAGAAAAGCATCTGTCAGGAACTGAGGAAAGCTGGATAAGGAGGAATAGAAGTCAATCATAACATAGTTTCATTAGAGCCTTGGATCTGGGGTACCACATCAGAACTGTCTTGACCTAAGATATAGGGGCTGGCCCTTCATATCATTGCTTGTCATGCATACTGTCTCTAGAGAGGAGGCCAATCTGTTTTGGAAAGAGAGCTTGCTCTGGCCAAAGGGCAGAAGGGACTCAACTGTGACTGTCAGCAGCAGAGATTCTCCGTAGCTCATATGTGAGACTGACCAGAGATCCAATTATCCATTCAGAGAACAATGTACAATTATATGTATGCATTAGTAAATGGGGAGTTATTACATAGAGAACAGATTCATATAGCCACTATGTCTTTTAAAAGTTTAGTATTGAGGAACTAAAGAAACACTGAATATTCTACATTCACTAATGAATTTCAATCATAAGGATGACTGCCAACTTCTTTTCTTTTCTTTAAATTTCTTTTTCATTTTAAATACCAACCCCAGTGCCTCCTTCCTCCCTCTCTTCCGTCCTCCACCCCCATCCCACCCCCCATCCACTCCTCAGAGGGGGTAAGGCCTCTCTTGGGTAGTCAACAAAGTCTGGCATACCAAGTTGAGGCAGGGCCTAGCTCCTCCCCTGCTGTATCAAGGCTGAGAAAGGTATCCCACCATAGAGAACAGACTCCAAAAACCCATCTCATGTACCTGGGATAAGTCCTGGTCCCACTGCCAGGGGCTCCACAAACAGATCAAGCCACACATTCAGAGGGCCTAGTTCAGTCCCATGCAGGCTCTCCAGCTGTCAGTCCAAGGTCCATGAGCTCCCACTCACTCCGGTGCTAGGAAAATGCCAGGAACCCACAGGATGTCCCCAGCTGAGACTTCTAGCAATGGTGGAGTGGGTGACTGAACTAGCCTTCCCCTGTACTCAGATTGGTAACTACCCTAATTGTCATCAT
The DNA here is from genome assembly GCA_902168425.1 of Peromyscus attwateri. NCBI lineage: Eukaryota > Metazoa > Chordata > Mammalia > Rodentia > Cricetidae > Peromyscus > Peromyscus attwateri. Next base: position 17,626 of record CABHPP010098731.1, on the reverse strand, counting down.
AGAACCTACATCCAGTGACTGATGGAAGCAGATGCAGAGACCCATAGCCAAGCACTTGATCAAGCTCCTGGAGCTCAGTTGAAGAGAGGGAGAAGGAACTATAGGAACAAGGAGAGAGGGGTCAAGATCATGATGGGAAAAATCACAGAGACTATCAACTTCTAATACTGTAGTTTATTCCGCTTGTTTTTAAAATTTTATATACATAGAGTTCAAACAGCACTTGCACATCTTTCTTTTCTCTGTGATTTTTAAATACACTGTGTAACAGTGTACATTGATAATTAACACATTACTGTATGATTTTTATTTGCATGAATGATTAAAATGTATTACTCTACATGCCATGACTTATAAGGCTGCTGAACACATTACGTTTTCCCTTTTTCACATTATATACCATCATTGTGTTATAGACAAATTGTCAGTGAATTGTTGCTGCTTACCATTTCTGTTCATCATTTAGCCCCAAATTCGTCTGTCCATGTCTCTGTAGGTGACTCACTAGTCTATAACTTGATTCCTGGTAGATTACTCAGAAGAATGCTCAGAGACAAATATTCTTTTAAGTTTTTGCCTGTTGATAACAGCTTTCCTGTGACCTTTGTAGTTGAATGCTGCTTATTCTTCACTGTGACGTCATTGGCTAATGCTATCCTTGAGTATAGACATATTTCTGTATTGGCTGTGCTCCAGTAGTGTCTCCTGTTTTATCTGTTTCATAGACAAACTCTTTGAAATGCCTTTTCCTTTTATAGGCATAGTTCACCAGACACCTCACTAGCACAAGGAGCTTTAAAAAAAATTACCAAGAGAGTTCTTGAGTGAGCAAAATGTAACCCCTGACTATTTTCAAATCTTGATTTTTTTTGGTAAACATTTATATATATATATACATATATATATATACATATACGTGTGTGTGTGTGTGTGTGTGTGTGTGTCTATGTGTCTGTGTGTCAAAGTATGCAAACAAACGTGTATGCATGTGTCTGCAGAGGCCATAGGCATCCAATCCAGTGCAACTGGAGTTACAGATAGTTGTGAGCCATTTTGGATGTTGGCAACTGAACTCAGGCCCTCTGTAAGAACTGTATGTGCTCTTAACATCTGAGCCATTTCTTCATCTGCTGTCTAGTTTTTAACATATAAATATACACTGGCATTGAGGTCTAATGACTTCAAATATTATTAAAATTATCTAACTTTATTAAGAGTGCATCTTAAGCAATATATTAAACTGCATGATTCATAGCTGTAATAATAACTTGTTATTTCAAAGATCTGATTAAAGCAGATCATATGGTGACTTATTTAAATCTGTTCTGTTCCCAAGTCCATGAGTTCTGCCAGGGAAGTGGCAGAGGGGAGCAGATGAGTAGGCATGTGTCAGGTTGCACTGTGTTCCTTTTCTGCAAACTTTGTCTCCTTTATGAAAGTTTAGTGAACTTGGGTAGCCTCTCTCCATGTAGACTGGACTTCAGCAGACCCACATGGTACCTTGATAGGGAACTGCACAAGATTTGCTGAGTTTCCCATGACTGGGCTTGCCTCTCCACTCTTACCATACTCACCGCTCTGTAACAAGAATACCTCACATCATTCAATAATTTTGTTTATTTTTAGGTACAGCATTAAGAGAAAGGGAGCCTTTTTCCATGTCACCAAGATTAATAGTCTAAAAGAAGTTCCTTAATTTTTTTAAAATCATGTTCAAATATATAACCAAACAAATAATTTGAAAAATAATTGTGTATATATATAAATTAAAAATTACCAGAATTAAAAAACTTCAGAAAGACAGGAAATTTTATAATCTATGAAACAAAAATAATTTGAATTGCAGGTAAAAATGTAGATATATTATAGACAAATATTATCAAAAGAGAAAGGAGAAGTGATACAATTAATATTTAAAAGAATATCATAGAGCCCATCAGCGGTGTTGCATGCCTTTAATCTCAGCACTTGGGAGGCAGAGCCAGGCAGATCTCTGTGAGTTTGAGGCCATCCTGGTCTACAGAGTGAGATCCAGGACAGGCACCAAGACTACATAGAGAAACCCCATCTTGAAAAACACACACACAAAAAAAACAGAAATGAAAACAAAAAAAGAATATTACCATGGTGGGACTTTATTATGGGTGATTTTCTTTTCTATCAGATGATTCCTTATTTATTTTCAATTTCAATAATGCAAATGTATTAGGTTTTATATATATTTATATATATATATATAGCTATACTACTAGCTAAATATTTTATATTTTAATAGATTTGAATATTAGCTAAATATATATAGCTAGTAGAATACAAAATATAAGAAGCAAAACCATTTTAAGTAGAAAATAATGTGATGAGAAGTGATAGATACAGAATAAGGGATAGTGATCTGAGATAACTCAACATAATCTCTATTGACTCATTTAATCATTTCCCAGGTGGATTAGTTGGGAGGTGAACGCTCTAGAGACAGAGTAGGATCATGGTGCCAAACATGGTCTTGATGAGATTTTGTCATCATGGTCTGAGTTTCTAACTTACTACTCCTTCCTTTTTTCTTTCTCAACATTTGGCCTACTACTAATAGCAGAAATGTCTATGCATGCAGAAAGTTATTAGTTTCTTGCCTTAGAGAACATCTGTTCTTGCTCTAAAATAGCATGGCAATTCTATTTAAATAGTCCCTGTACAATCTGCTGCAATTTGTCATTTTAGCTGTATGAACACTTGCTATGACATGAATGTACAAGAAGGGAAAAAACTTCAAGTCTGCACAACTCCAAACTAATTAATTACCTTATACTACATGAAATTATATTATGAAAAATGCTATTTAAGCTATTGGGAACGTCATACTACAACATTCTTCACAACTGTCTATCCTTCCCTGATGATGATGCTGGTTTTGAACATTGACAATTTTACAACCACTGTGTTCAGGAACTGAACTTACCACCCTGGACTTTTCTACTTCCTGATTAGTAGCAAATCACATTGGGTTCAGATTCTGTTTACTTCAAATATCCATTAAAATGAATTATCTACTAAATATTTAAAATAGAATGAAAATAATTCCAAAATATTTTGGAAAATTCTTATTATGACTATTACTATTACTTGACATTAAGTGAGATTTGTTGGTTTAATTAGGTTTTCTATTACTGTGTTAAAACATAATAACCACAAGCAACTTGGGCAGGAAATGGTTTATTTCTGCTTACAAGTCCCAGGTCATAATCCATTACTGAAGGAAATCAGGACAGGAACTCAAGGCAGGAATCTCGAGGCAGGAACTAAAGCAGAACCATGGATGAATGCTGCCAAATGGCTTGCTCCTCCATCATGATCATCCTGTTTCTCATACAACCTAGTGCCATCTGTCCAGGGCTGGAACCATTCACAATGGACCAGGTCCTCCATCAACAATTATTTATCAAGAAACTGCCCTACAGACTTTCCTACAGTTGATTTGATATGGTGATTTCTCAACTGGGATTTCTCTTCTGAGATAACTCTAGCTTGTCTCACGTTGAAAAAAAAAAAGAAAAGAAAAAATAAACAAAAAATAAGAATAAACAAATACCTAAGGAGAATAATCAATTACCACAGGACTCAATTTCAGTGTGGTTTAATAACTTATTTCATTGGTCAGCAAACAGTATTTTCATTTCAAATGTTCAAGTTATCATATTATCTTTATTATTCTTTTCATTTTTTTTCTTTTCCAGTGCTGTGGAACACAGCCCAGACCCTCACCTATGCTAGATGAGCATTCTGCCACTTAGCATTACAGTCCAGACCCCACCCCATTGGGTCCTGCATCCCCGGGAGATGTCTTCTAAGTTATTCAAGATGACATTGAATTCACTCTAAAGTCCAAAATTGCTTTGATCTAGGAATCCTCCTGCCTCAGACTTCTGAGTAGATAAAATTACAGGCCTGAAGTCCAGCCCAGCTACTTGGCTGTTTTTTTTTTTCATTGTTAATTTCTAGTGATACTCAAATGTGATTAATGTATGAGTAAATGTATCTATTATTTTTTAAATGTGGAGACTTCAGTTACATTCCTAATCTCTATGTTACAAGAAGATAATGCACATTTGGACATATATATATATATGTGTGTGTGTGTGTGTGTGTGTGTGTGTGTGTGTGTGTGTGTGTGTATATATTATTTACAATAGATTCTTCTTTCATATAATATATCCTGACCACAGTTTCCCCTCCCTCCTCTCCTTCTAGCTCCCCTCCACCTACCCTCTCCCCCAGAACCACTCCCCTTTCATTTCTTCTTCAGAAAAGAGCAGCTCCAAGAGATTATAGTCAAACAAGACAAAGCAAGATTCACTATGACAAGGCAAAAGCCCTCATATTGAGGCTGGACAAAGCAACCTAATAGGAGGAATAAATCCCACAAGCAATCGAAAGGGTCAGAGACACACCATCTGCCACTGTTAGGAGTCCCACAGAAACAACGGGCTAACAGCCATAACATATGTAGAAGACCTGGTGCAGATCCATGCAAGCCTCATGCTTGCCACGTCAGTCTCTGTGAGCCTGTATGAGCTCTTCTCAGTTGTTCTAATTTTAAACATGAATGTTTCACCTTTATTAGCTTCTTAGTATATTTGTTGCTATATTTATACTTCTCTATCATGGTGTTTTATCTTCAGTGTCAATGACATTTTAGTGTGTTTGTCTTTGAGGCCCACGGTATATGACATTGCTGTTGCCCTAGAATTCACAACTCATTATTTGTAACTATCACCTTTATTTTATCTAATTACATATCTATTTAATTATTGCTAGTGTTGAGAAACAAATCTAGGGCATCAGAAATGGGAGGCAAGCAAGTTAACCTTCAGTCACACCCTAGACCTAGTTTTACATATATGTACATCATTTCATATGTACATCATATGACTATTCAGCTTTAAACAGCCAAGTTTATATGGAATCACTGCCATCAGCATCTCCATCACTCTTCCAGTTTTCCTGGCTCATTAAAGAAACTATATAATCACATAGTCACAGAAAGCACACAAGGAGTTCATTTTTTGACCTGGCATCAACCATAATTGTAGGTAAGAATAGCTTCCTTTTTGTGTACTTAGAATGATCACAAGTTGATTTCTGAGTGCTCTGTGTATGCTTACTCATTGATAAGCATTACATCACATAAAAGTAGTTAGTCTAAGATATGACATTATTATTATCTTCATTTTGATGACTAGGGGACAGTGGTGTTACAAATGATATGGGGGAGAAACTAGAATTAAAGTTCACATAGTTCTGATGATGAACTCCCTCTTGAGATATGGTGCTTCATCTACCATACCTAGCTCAGAAAGTAACAAAATAAGCAATAATAAATGCTAGAAGAGCCACTTGAAAGATATCCAATGAACAAATAAAGGAACAAAATATCCACTCATTAAAAGCAACTGAAGCCATGTCTTCCTGAAAGAATCAAATGTTGTGGGGGTGCTCAGCTCGGAAGGGTGCACTTTGAGAAATCCAGGTTCTCCAGCAGGAATGGCTGGTGATCCTTTTGGCAAGGTATGGGAGCCCGTTTTTGGGTTCTTCATGGCTTTACCCAGCAGGTCCTCATAGAGAGGATGATTAGGACCACGGGCCTGAGTGCAAGTGTCTGAGATGGTCTGCACTTGGCTGTGCTGGAGGGAGGTCTTTTGCTCCACCCCTTGGCATCTCTATAAATACCCTGGGGCAGAGACAGTTGGGGCAGTTGGAAAAGGTTCCAGGCCCTGTCGAGGCTATCCTTTATTTTCTATCTGTTTATCTCCGCAATATAAATCCTTCTATCTAATATTTCCTGCTGCTTGCACTCAAGAAAACTCTGGAGAGCTGTGGGGTTGGTGGGTAAATGCCTCACAGCAAGGGCTATCATAAAACAGAAAGGATATTGTAGAAAAACTCACAGCTTCAGACAGATAATTTAACTGAGTTCTCAAGCATACAATAATACATTTTTTGCAACTCCTACAGGTTATAAGGATTAATATACCATTGTTTATGAAATACATTTTGGAACTGAAGAAAGTACATTTTATGAAAAATAAGCAAAGCCAAACAAGCTGAACATACCTTATTTTCATTTTAGTCAGAGAAAATAAAAGATAGAAAGCAAATTATTTGAATACTGAGATAGTCACAGAGGTTATGACCCAGTAAATCTCAGCATGAAAAATAGTATTTTATTATTGCCAACAAGATATTTGTTCACTTTTCTAATAAGAGCTGTGTATGTGGGAGGGAGAACCACAACTATAAATTTCTTGTCTACAAATGAAGCTTCCAGTACCAAAAATGGATTACATGGAATTGAGTTGTTAGCCCCAGGGTCCCATGGGACCCCCAAAGAACCCAGGCTATTGACAAGGCCCCTTTGATCAAGAAAACAACCACACAACTCATTGAACATGGAGAAGTTGAGCTGGTACCTACATAGAGCTTTCACACCTACTCGATAACGTCTTTGGTACTGAAGGTACTCCTCATACTACCACAGGAGAAATGTAAACATCAAACCAGCTGCAAACTCTTTGCTCTTCAATGGTGCTCTGCCTGGAAGATATTCTAGTGTGACAGTGGCACAAAACTTGTGGGAGTAACCAATCAATAAGTGATTTGACTTCAGGCCCACTCGATGACATGAAATCTATACCTGAAACTGCTTGGGAGACCATAAACCTGGAACTAGATAACCCAGGAATCTAGGGTAAAACCAAATAGTACCAATCCTCTAAAAGAGTGTAGTAATAAAATGGCTCCTATTAACATTCTGCTATACTCATAGATCAGGGTCTTGCTCAGTTATTATCAGAGAAGCCTCCTCACGCAACAGATAGAAACAAACACAAAAACCCACAGCCTTACAATATGCAGAGAGTGAGATCTGAGATCTTGTGGTCCTAAACAAGATGTCTTCATCAAATCCATTCCCTCAGTGTTCAGGGAACCCTATGGAAGAGGAGGCAGAAAAAGTGTAAGAGCCAGAGTAATGTAGGACACCAAGAAAACAAGACCTTTTAAATCTACGGATCAATGAACAAATGAACTCATAGAGATTGAGGCAGCATACATAGGGCCTGCATGAATCAGATAGGGTCTTGTGGCTGAATGGAGAAGTTGATACAAGCTACCATTTCTAACCCAGAAGCCATCTCCAACTGATAATCACTAGTAAATGAAAATTTCATTTACTCCAAGGGAATCTCACTGAGAAATAAACTACTCCTAAGGGCAGGCTGTATGCCCAGCAGTAGATGGCTAACAGAAAATGAAGTAATTGGAAACTTTAGAACTTCCTTGCCTCATAATGTCATGTCAGGAATAATTTTTTTAATTTTACCCCATTTTTTATTTTTATTATATATACACATTCTCTCTTTCTTTTTACCCTACAGGCCCTTTGCATTTACATGGTTACTTCCAGTATAGTGTTTTTATGGGATTCCAGAGTATGCAAACAAGTGGATCTCTGCATCTATATCTGTTTCTTGTGAATTTTCTTGGGCTCTTTTCCTTCTGTTTCTTTTGTCCTATTCCATTGTATTGTTTTTTGTTCTATCTTATTATGTTTTATTTTATTTCGTTATTATCCCTTAGACGCCTGTTTGTTTTCTAATGAGAGAGAAAAGCGGTAGATCCAGATGGGAGACAAGGTGGGGAGGAACTGGAAAGAGTAGAGAAAGGGGAAATGGTAAAAGGATATAATATATTAGAAAACAATCTATTTTAATAAAATAACAGAAAAATAGCTTTTTCTACGAAACTATTCTGCATGGCCAAGTTTGTCAATGTACTCAATGAATTGTGCACATTAGAAGAAAACGGAGACAATTTCTAATGCCTTGGTCTTATGCAGACAACATAATTATGGACAGAAGTTCTTATGGGAAATGAGGCTTCTTTTAGGGCATGGCAAATTGGCAGAACATATAAGAAAATTGTGTATCTTCAGTATTAATTTTACATAGTTTTAGTGTGTGGAGGGTGAGACTGAAATCTCATTGCCATGTCTCTGCCTTGTCTGAGCAAAGTCACGTGTCTCAGCCCTCTGTGACTCAGTAGCACGCCTTTTATATCTGGTTCATGTTTTTCTTTAATTTTCACTTTTCTCTGACTATTTTAGTCTTCCAGTTCACTAAGTCTTTCTTCTGCCTTCTCTATAGTATTAATACAACCATATAATGTTTTCTTCATCATTAATTTTTGTAGCACAAGATTGATGGTCTGATTGCTCTTCCATAAACCATTATGGTTTTCAATGCAAATAAATGTTAGGTTTACCCAATTTACTTATGCCTAAATCCCATTTTTTTGCATACATTAAGTGTAATGAATATTTTCTATGGCTGAACAGACTCTCAGCATTATGTCTGGATTTGCTGTGTAAACTGCTTTGACTTTTCTTTACCTGTTAAGATTTTCTGCTTCTCAACATAGTTAGCAAGTTTTGAGTCATAAAGTACATTGAATGTCAAAGTTATGTTAGTTTCTTCCAAGCATGGTAGAATTTATTTTTTTAAACTAAAGAACATGCCTATCCTTCTGATCTTGCTGAGATGTGTTTTTTATGCTTGATGACGGCCCAACTTCCTTGTTCTCCTTTTTTTCCAAGGGAATCAATCTTCCCAGCTCAGGCTTATGGTTTTCTCAGATCTCAACTCAATGGTCAAGGCAGGTGTCTAGTTTTCATCACAATGCCTGGGCTTCGTTGTCAGCTCAGCTTCAACTTTTTTTCCAACCCTCATTGATCTTCAAGATATCTGATCAGCCCTCAGATTTCTGTTAGCTCTCTCCACTTCCTTTCATTTCTCTTTGTTTCTGTTACTTTCTGGCTCGCCTTCATTATCTCATCCTTCCCCCATTTCAATTGCCTTTTTGTTTACAAGTCCAGTTTAGAAGGGCTAAGGCTGTGACAGAGGTTTACAGACTGTCTGCTCTCTATGTAACTCCCCTTGGCCCATAGGCTCTCCTTTGTTTTCTGCCCTAGCAATATTGAAATAAATTAACTTTTTCTATCTAAACAGTATCACTTTTTAAATTACAATTTGGAAATTACTCCAAAGGAGAAGCTTGATGTAAAGAAGCTGATAAGCTTCTTTAATGTATTTTCGTTCCCTCAAATATCAGAGCTGGGAATATATATTGTCTAATATCTATCTAAAATTCTTTCCAACTTTCTACTTTTTTATCTTAATTAGCCAGTTTTTTAGTCACTTGTGGGTTGCTATTGTCTTTCACAGCCAGAGCTAGGAGACCCTCAGTCACTTAACTCTTCAGAAGTATTTATTACACGAAGGACTTCATTTCTGGGTATCTAATGACATGAAAAACAAGACACACTGAATTCAAAGTCCTTATGTTGTTTTGAAAAATTCATGTAACTGGAGAGACACACCCTTCTGTGTGTGTTGATAGGGGATTTATAGGTCCATAAAGTACTCTAGAAAGTGATTTAAAAATCTTTACAGCTTTTAATGTATTTTAGAATTTTTTTCCTCACAGTTCTCCACACAGTAACTTGTGCAACGGAATATAGTTAAGATACATGTCCTTAAAATTTTGGCATATATTATAAATCTTTAATGTTGGTCATGAAAATATTGATGAAGACTTTAAATGTAGCACACTTTCATGCCTGAAAATGCTGTACACATTTCAATGTACTTTATGAATTTCAGCAAACATGCATTTTGAGCCATGACCACAGAATAATGTAGTTATTTTCAGGAATCTAAAGGAAAGGAACTAGTCAAAATATTATGCTTACATGAATATTTAATTAGGAAACAAGCATATTACACATTTATATGTAGGTAAATAGCTAAGTAGTTACAACCCTTGACTTTCTCAAAGCAGCTAAAGTTAGTATGCCATTTATCTTGTCAAGCTTGATGGTTAGAATCTTCAGTACATTCATCATGTCTGTACCTTTAGGTAATTAGTCAATGCCAAGGGAAGTTAGGCTCTCTTGGTTTTCTTTATCCATTATAAATACCACTTTGGGGATCCAGAATCTAGGTCTGGGTTTCTCAGCCTCACATAACTAACATTTGTGGAAGTCATTGTTTGTGATGTGCTATGGAGGAATTATTGGAGGTTTGCTCCCCACTTGTTGGCTATATTTCCCTATCATGGTATGATGACCCAAACTGTTTCCAGACACTACTAGCTGCTGTGTTGTGTGTGCATGTATGTGTGTGTGTCTGTGTGTCTCTGCGTGTGTGTGCATGTATCATGATCCACTAAGCAACTATTGTTCTAAACATATGGCTTAGCTTATATCTATACTTTACATATTAGAAATGCAAATTATATAAAGTTTATATAGACACATAACTAGCAAATAGTTTTCTTCTGAGAGGCATATCTCCCCTACAAACTTGATTTTCTGCATTTAATGTACCTTTTATTTAAAATAGTAATAGATTCACCCAAAATTTTCCATGATAGTAGAGCCCCATAAACCCCTTCTCACTTCTTTCTATTTTCCTGTTTTCAATTCTAAATGACTTTATCGATCACCATGTATCAGCACACACAATTGCTGGGTATGCTGATACATTGTGATTGATAAAGTCATTTAGATTTCTTAGTTTTCCTTAAAACCCTTTTCCTCCAGAATGGACATAGCACACACAGACATCTTTCCTCCTATGGCTTCTCTAGACTGTGAAATTTGCTCATATTCGTTAAGCACATGTCCTTTGTTTTTTAGGAATATTGTCCTGTCCAGCATTTTGTAGAACTCCTCATCAGAGTTGTCTGATGTGTTCCCCATGCCTTGTGTGGTGTGATGGCTTTAGGGGGAAATCAGAGAGGTGGCTTGACCTCCTCTTGGCACATGTCAAAGGAATGTGTGTTAGTGTGAGTCCTCACTGCTGGTGCTAACTCAGTCCATCTGGTTGTAATGTTTGTGAGATTTCTGCAGTTATTTTCTGAAGTGTGTAGAATCACTTTAAACATATTCCTTATAGATTTTATCAGGAAGTCATATGGGCCATCCAAAATTACGGTCTGAGCTACAACTCCACTAAAACTTATGTCCATATATTACCTGGTATTCTACTGCATTCGAGATTTATTAATCTACTTGTCATTGTATTATCACTCATTATATCAATATGGATTCATGGTGATCCATTTCATATTTGGGCAATAATCCAATATTATTTTACTCTTTTGTTTTGTTTTTGAGACGGGATTTCTCTGTGTAGCTCTGACTGTCCTGGAACTTGTTCTGAAGACCAAGTTGGCTTCACACTCAGAGATCCACCTGCCTCTGCCTTCTGAGTGCTGGAATTAATTACTTTACCTATTTTATTATCTATGATTTTCAAACTTTAGCCAGGAAGAATGCTTTCTAGTTGATGTGAAATAATGATATAACTTTTATCAGTAGAGTTACCACTTACGTATTAAGCGATACCTAAGTCCGTTCCTCTGACATACCCTCATCACTGGAGCAAAGGCTCTCCCAGCACTTCTCTTTCCCTCCAGACACTAGAGAATGTGGGTTCCTCATCTTGTGCTTCCTTTCTCATCCCTAAAAGTCAGTAAGTTCTCCAAGTATCTAATGGTGTGTTGTCATGAAAAATGGATTGGAAAGCAAAATGTGGCCATTAGGTATGTTCTCTGCTGCCCAGGGAGTTTTCTCAGTTAAGAAACTAAGGAAATATATGAGTATAAGCTAACCTGCGTGTATACACACATCTGTAAGCACTGCTATAGTTACAATATAATGTTTTAATTGAGCTGGTCACATTAATGTTTCCAGACTAAATCCATTACCTCATAAGTTGCTCAAGTTTCTCCTTTGTTTCACTGTAGTCTACCACATTATCAATGATGAATTTGGCTCCCACTGTCCTGTCCATTCAATTCATTATTCAATTCTATATAATGTATGATGACTTTGAGTTTTAGGCAGTACTCTAGAGTAAAACAAGTTTACCATCAAGAGTGCTCTTCTCAAAGGTAGTCATTTTACCTTGCAGTGTATAATCTTTAATTTCTGAAGTTTCTTCATGAGTATCTTTTTATTTCACCATTATTGCTTTGTAATAAAGAATCTCATTCTGTACCCTATATTTGTCTTAAATTATAGCCATCTTCCAGCCTCAGACTTCCAAGTCCTGGGATCATGGGCATGAGCCACTATGCCTGATAGTTTTATTTCCCTACATTTCAAAAAATACTTACTTGTTTTGTGTATGTGTAGAGGTGGGTGAGGGTGGCAGATTATGCATGTGGAGGTTAAAGGACAACATTCAGGAGCAGGTTCTCTCCTGCCACCTTGTAGGATGGGTTCAGAGATGGGGCTCTCACTAGACATTATACCATCCATCTTTTATTTGGTTGGTTTGGGTTTTGGCCATAATCTATAATCTATCAGAGGTCTTGACTACTTTGAAGATTTAAAAAAATTATTTATATTTATTCTATACATTGTGAAATTTCATGTGTTTTTACAAATGTTGCCTAATAAGCATCCTCACACAATTCATATAGAATAGTTTCATTACATTAAAATATTCCCTGTGTTCCAGGCAGACAGCTATCCCCCAACCTAACACCCACTTCTTGCCAACATCTTATTTATTTACTACATCTATAATTGTGTCCTTTTATTACATGCCATAAATATGGGATCATAAAATACATAGCATTTTCAGCATGGTATCTTTGGTCTCCAGTATTCTTGGATCTATGTTTTATGTAGGTAAGTAGTGTTTATTGTATGAATGGTCCATTGTGCTAATCAATTTTCCCACAATCACACATATTCTAGTAAATCAATCAAGGAGTTTTATAGTTTTATACTAGTTAATGATCCATTTTGAGTTAATTTTTACCGAAGTGTTAAGTCTTGGTGTAGAAATATTTCTTAGTAGATATTAGGTAATTTCAGAATCACTGGTGAGAAGACTCTTCTTTTTCCATCAGTTCCCTTTGTATATCAGAAAGATTGACTGACTTTAGCTCTTGGGCCTGTTTTTGAGTGATCTATGTTGATTTATGTTTATTCTTTCACCAATGCTCCTGTTTATGGATGAGAGAATTTTATAGTAAGAATTGATTCTATTTTGTAATTGTGTTGACTATTTGTATTATTTAAGATTCCCTAGAGGAACAGAACTGATAGAACAAATATACATATACATATACATATACATATGTATATATATATATACATATATATATATATATATATATAGAGAGAGAGAGAGAGAGAGAGAGAGAGAGAGAGAGAGAGGAGAGAGAGAGAGAGCATTTATTAAATTGACTTATAATGAGGTCAAAGGGCAGACAACCCAGTAGTTGTTCAGTCCATGAAGCTTCCTACTTCTGAATCCTTAACCTGGCTAAAGGCCTAAGGAGTTCCTGGAGAACCACTGTTTCTTAGTCTGTATTGGAACCTAGGAAGGTAGGTTAATACACCGGGAAGGAAGCAGCTGCAGTAGCAATAGGGTAAATTAACTCACAGTAGAGAAGGAAGGTCATGCAAATAGAGTGAACAAACTCCCTTCTTCCTTGTTGTTTTTGTCTGAGCCACTCACGGAATGTGCCATTCATTTTTGGGGTGAGTCTTCCTACTTCAGTTAAGGCAATCAGGATAATTCCTCACGAATGTACCCATAGGTTAACCTGACATACACAATTCCTCAATTGAGGCTACCCTACTTAAGTGAGTCTAAGCTATGTCAAGTTGGCATTTAAAACCAACCATCACACTGTGTTAACGTGGGTTGTTATGTTTATGGAATGGGTCACCAATAGTTTTTCTAGGCTTTAATCTAGTGATTACATTGAAGGAAAAGTGATGTTTTAACAGTGTCAAGTACATGAACTCAAAATATGTCTATTTATTTAGAGCACTTTCATTTTCAATAGAATAATATAATATTTACCATGATATTGTCATATTTTACAAGATTTAAGTAATTTATTTGTGAATGCCATAGTAAATGTTTCAGTTTCTTTTAAATGTGACAACCCAGTGATTGGATGCTACAATGTAAAAAGTTAAATGATATTTATATATTAACTGTATTACTTTATGTTGCTAAACTCATTCATTAGTTCTAAGTGTAGGCATTATTTTGTGAGTAGATTCTTTGGAGTCTTTTACACAGCCATGGCATTTAATAAGGGTAAGTATGTTCTATAATTCACATGTCAGAGTACTTCAGAGGAAATAACCTGAAGTCAAAATCCACAGTGCTCAAAGTTCTAGGATCTTCTGCCTCTTTTGTAAGTTTCACAGCATTAAACTAACTATATATTTATATATATATATAGTTACATATATTATATATATATAATTTAATTAAGGAATATTTGTGAGGCTTAAGGAAACAGTCCATTTAAAACAAATTCACACAACTGGGTCAATGTCTAGAGATAAAAAAAATATAATCAAAAAAAATCAAGTAAGCAAAAAAAAAAACATAGCTTTTTTCATCTGATTAGATTAATTAGTCTTTCCAAGGAAATTCAACACAATTCAGATTTGATTTTCCTAAACAATTATGTTAGATGCTTAGTTAAATGTAAGTAGAGGAGAAAGATCTGAGAATTAAGGTTCATTTTAAGGTATTATATAAATTACAAATGTCAATTTTATTGTTATCTTCCAATTATAAAAGGAATTTATTGCCAGGAAGTATTCTGCAGGATTTGATCCAAACCTAATCTCTCACAATGGAATCTTTCACTTATTTTTCACTATTACTTTTCTGTCATCTCCCACATTTACTGGGAAAATCTGGTTCCCAGTTGCCCACCCACTTGTTCAGTCCTTTTGTGATTGTCTGAGAGGGTCAGAATGGTTCCCCTTCAGGTTGGAGCTCACAAGTCTGCTAGTCAGGTGTGTAAGATGAGGAGCTGAAAGCTGCTTAACTCTTTCCTTCTTTGCAATTCTACTTTTTCTGTCTTGTTCAGGGCGGGTCCTCCTAAAAGGGTGTCTTCACTAAGAAATGTGTTTTCTGCTGCTGTTTAAAGGGAAGATGCCTTAGTGATCCTACTAATTTCTCAGCATCTCTATTTCCCCTAGCTATGTGAAACCCTTTTGCATTACCCATATGTCCCCCATTAGGGTACAGAGATTGTGCTATTTGAGGTATTTGGGGGACATATTTGTTCTGGAGTGAAGGTATAAATATTTAAGTTGTGAAATTAAGGAGTGAGGAGAGGAGGAAACAGGAGAACATAGTGTGAGGTGGAAGACACAGGAGTTGGAGGTGTGAGAGGTAACAGTGGGACTATTGCAGAGGTAAAAGTGTAGAACTAGATTTGTAGGTGCACTCGGGTGAGGAACAGTCATGAGGTGTACTTTGTTGAGATGGAGCCTAAAGCAGAGTGGACTGATAATCTATAGAATTACTGGAAGGTTTAGAAAAAAAGCCAATCAGAAATGGGATTTAAATTGCTAAATGTTAGACAAAAACAGATGCCAGAGAATATGAATACACACACACACACACACACACACACACACACACACACACACACACACATATATATATAAAATATGCAATGAAAATACACAAATATAAACCAACTATCCAATCAATATTGGTGAAGAAGACAAAGGAGAGAGAGCAAGAGAGCAAGGAGGAAAGAAAGGAGGGAGAAGGAAGAGGGAGATGGGGGAGGAGGTGGAGGAAGCATATTCTTTTCCAGTCTTCACACATTATTTAATTTATGTTTTCAGCAGTTCATTAAGAGATTCCCAGAGCTGCACCTGTTTGATTTTCAGTCACATATGTAACTTATGGGTCATTGAGGGACACCCAGATCTCCCTGAGAAGGGGTTATATCTGTGACTCAATGGATAAAGTGTTTTCCACACAGGCATGAGAACCAAATTCACCACCCATGACAAAGGTGTGGTGGCCTGTCTGATATGTAAGAGGTAGATGTATCAGATTCCTTGGCAAATTGGTTAGACAGGCTAACCAAATTTTAGAGTTCCCACCTCAGCCTGAGAACCTGCCTCAGTACATAAAGTGGAGATGGATAAAGAAAGACATCCAAAGTCATTATGTGTCCTCCACACATACCAGCAAACAAATGTATGTGTAGTAACAGTTTAATTATTTTAATGATGTGTTATTTAACTTTTGCCACAAAGTAATTTAAAAGGCAAATATGGAACATAAAAATGGAGAAGAACACTGTGTTGTAACGTTGGGGTTATTTGAATGCAAGCTTAAATGGATTAGAGAACAAAACAGACAGTTCTCAAAGAGGAAATACAGATGGATAAGAAATGTCTTTTTTTAAATGTTCAACATCCTTAGTCATTGGAAATGCAGATTAAAGTTTCTTTGAGTCTTCATCTTACCCCAATCAGAATGTCTAAGATATTGATTCTTACAGCTGTGAAATGCTTCCAGTGGTCTAATTTGTATGTGTATTGCACATATGTGTGCTCATATACAAGCAAATACACATATATATCAAACATGCATATGCAAAAATAATCTGCCTAAATTAGTTTCCAAATTGACTATTGTATTTTATGATAATATCATCATACTTAACCAGTCCTCTCACTGCTGTTTTATAGTCTTATTACCATTTGATTTTTTTTTGTCTTTTTTTTTTAATGAGCTTGTTTGAGGAACAAAATTTCTAACTTGAGGGACTGGTGGGGTAGAGACAAGGATTGACTAGAACTTAACATATGACCTAGGCTGGCCTCTAACTTACAATCTTCCTGTCTCAGCCTTTGAAACGCTGAACAGAGGCGAGTCATCAGCCCTTATTAAAGTTTCTAAATTTGAAAAAAATTATTACAGATTTTATTTCTCAACTATAGTTCCAAGATTTGCAACTATACTTAAACTATCATTCCAATATTTATATTTCTTATCAAGCTTATTTATCATATTTATCTACAAATAAAATACTGAATGAAACAAAAATTAATTATAACTAGATGATTAGATTTATTCCTATTTGTTTGTTTGTTTTGATTTATTTTCTAAATCTTTGTATTTATTACCAGGTTTTCCCTTTTCATCTTGTAGTAAATCTTATATTTGGAACATCTACAAGGAGTGTTTTCTTAGTCTTTGCAAAATGAGTGGCTGTACTATAAAGATGTCTTCCCAGTCTATAGAGTGTCCCTAGTAATGATCTTTTATATCCTACAGAATAAGCATTGTTTTTGTAGCTAAAGGACCCAAGATCCACCAAAATGTTTTAACATATGGAAATTTTTCTTCAGTTATATGTTTCATTTATGGTAGCATGAAAATGAAAAGGGATAAGCATATCTTTGTCTTTAACCCTTGTTATCATCTTTAGCTAATTTTAAAACACAAAAAGATTTAAAGTATTGCTTAAAATATAATTTTCAAATGGATACTCTTGTTACAGAATGTAATTTGAGAGAGCTGGTTAATATATCAAATGAATCACACATTTAATTGGTAAATGAGTTTATTCCCAAAGTCTAACAGTGGCCTCTAACTTATAACATCATTCTTTAGAATGCTATTTCTGACCCACTAATAACGAATTTATTTTTATTAAAGAAGAACAATTAGTCTACATCTCAGATGTAATTTTCTTTCTGTGTATG
>CABHPP010098730.1:0-13741 GCA_902168425.1 Peromyscus attwateri | reverse complement strand
GCTAAACTCAATTCCAATATAAACAAAATCTGTGTGTAGTCAGAGAAAAGCAGACTCGTGGTCTCAGGCACCTCCATCTACAAGCACCAATGTGCTCCTTAGTGCAAGCTTCCAGGACAAAGCTTGCTCAGGGCCACTTGGATTTACGAAAAGCTACTATGTGTCTTGGACAGTTCTCCAATCTCAGTGTTCAAAACTGAGAAAGTCGAATATGAATAGCCTCAAAAGCAATGGAAGACACACAGTATGAAATAAATATCTAAATAGAAAACTAAGTAAGTTATCTCAATGTTGTGATAAATGGCATATATTTTAAAAGCTGAGGACTAAGGAAAAACAAATTTAGCTCACCCCTTCTCTTTACCCTTGGAAACCCCCTGTCCATGCTGGACAGGGAATCTGCTAAGTAATTTGCACTCTCCTTCCCACTCTCCAGTTCTAACTCTCCAGTCTTATCTCCACATGATAGCAGACCACTAGCTGCCAACTCTCCTTCTTCTCTGCCCCCACTCCCAGGGAACTAAGCAAATTCTCTCCTACAGCTTTCCTTCCTCACCTTTTTTTCTCACCCCACCCCCCAACACCCTACACACTGTCTCCCTGTGGAATCAGATCTTCCAGGCAGACTCAGCTTTTATCTCTCCATTGACTTTCTCAGCTCTGCCCCAACTTCTAGTCCATCCCCATTTCTGCATGTCAGCTTCTTATACCTAGAAATAAGTTCTACCTAGGATCTCCAGTAGTCACACCTGAAAGGGATTGAGAAGCACTCCCTACCAGGCAACCCACAGCCACCACATGTTCCTAAGATCCAGAGAGAGCAACAAAAACCAAGGAATGGGAATCCATCCAACAATGACAAACCAGATATCAATATTAGAATTACAATCATAACAAACCCAGATACTTAGATGCCAGTGTAAAAACACAATCAATAACAGCCAGAACAACACGTCTCCACTAGTGCCCAGCAACCTTACTTCAGTAGGCCTTAATAAACGAAACATAGCTCAAGTAGAAAACATGGACTTCAAAGTAGTTTTTATGAATACAATCAAAGACCTTTAAGAAGGTATTAGTGAAATAGATGAAAACACAAACAGTGAAATAAAATGAAGAAAGCATTCAGGACATGAAAGTAGAAATAGAATCAATTTAAAAAAACTGAAGGAAAATTGGAAGTGAAAAATTTTAGGAATTTGAACAAGAAACTTGGAGGGAAGCCTCACCAACAGAATACAAGAGATAGAAGAAAGAATCTCAGGCCTATACAAGATAGAAGAAATGAATAATTTGGTTTAAAAAATGCTAACTCTAACAAAAATCCAGGCACAAAACATGTAGGAAAGCTTGGACATTATGAGAATACCAAATCTAAGAATAATAGGAATAGCAGAATGAGAGAAACCCAAGTCAAAAGTACAGAAAATATTTTGAGCAAAATCACAGAAGAATATGACCCTAACCTAAAGAAGGAAATGTGTATCAAGATACAAAAAGCATGCAAAACACCAAATAGACTAAACCAAAAAAAAAAAATTCCCCATGACACATAATAATCAACCATTAAATATAAAGAACAAAGAAAGACTATTAAAAGCTGCAAGGGGGAAATACTACATAAATTAGAAAGTCAGACTTATTAGAATAGCACCTGACTTTTCAATGGAGTCTCTAACAGACAGAAGGGTCTGAACAGATAGATGTACAGACTGTAAAAAGAGCACAGATAACAGCCCAGACTTCTATACTCACCAAAACTTCCAGTCACAGTAGATGGAAAAAATAATATATTCTATGATAAAACCAAATTTAAGTAGTATCTATCTGTAAATCCACCTCAGAAGGTACTGCAAGGAAAACCTCAACCTGAAGAGGTTCATCACACCCAAGAAAGCACACAAAATAAAGAACCTTGGACCAGAAAATGAAAAGAGGGAGTAAAAATCCCACTCTACAACAACAAAATGACAAGAATCAACAAACATTGGTCATTGATATGTCTCAACATCAGGTCTCGATCCCCCAATAAAAAGACACAGATTAGTAGATTGGATAGAAAAACAGGATCCATCCTTCAACTGCATCCAAGAAACAGACCTTAACATCAAAGGTAGACATCACCTCAGGGTGAAAGGATAGAAAAAATTATTCCAAGCAAATATACCCAATAAACTGTAGCCATTTTAATATCTGACAAAATAGACTTCAATTCAAAATTAATCAGAAGAGATGGTGAAGGGCACTACATACTAAGCAAAGGAAAAATATACCAAGAGGATATTGCAATTCTTAATATCTGTGCATCAATCCCAAAGGCACCCAAGTTCATAGAAGAAGCACCATAACAGATAAAATCACATAGTGACCCTCACACATTGATAGATAGTGGATGACTTCAATACCCCATTCTCACCAATAGACAGGTCATTCAGACCAAAAAAACCTAACAGAGAAATGCTGGAGATGATAGACTAACTAGACCTGAGGGATATTTATGGAACATTTCACCCAAACACAAAGAACATACCAGCTTCTCAACACTTCATGGAACTTCCCCAAATTGGTCACATACTTGGACACAAAGCAAGTCTCAGAAGATACAAACAAAAATTGAAATGACACCCTGCATTCTATCTGGCCACCACAGATTAAAGCTGGATATCAACAAAAACAGTAGAAAGCTTACAAACTCATGGAAATGGAACAACTCATCAGTAGATTGCCGACACAAAACTAACTTACTGGTAATATTTCCCCCTCTTCTTTTCTTACCCTAAAGGACTTTTGCCTATGTATTATGGCTTCCCATTTTGTTTTTAGGGGATTTCTGTGTACGTCAATGTGTAAGTCTCTGCATTTACCTGTGTTGCTTGTGCTTTTTCATTGGCTCTTTCTTTTTCTGTTACTTTGCTTTGTTCTATTCTATTCAATTGTTTTTATTTTATCTTATTTTATTATTCTTTTCTTTTCTTTTTTTTTTCAAGGTGCCTGTTTGTTTTCTATTGAGAGAAAGCAAGAACAGATATGGATTTGGGTGGATAGGGAGTTGAAGAAGAATCAGATGAGGGGCAACCATAATCAGAATGTATTGTATGGAAAAAAATCTATTTTCAATTAAAAAATGAAAAAAATATAAACAGAAAGAGCATTATTGAGGAAACATAAAAATAGCCATTTCAATCACAAATACAAATATTTTAAGCAACAAATGAGCATGATAAGGGTGATTGTGTCTGAAGCCTAATGTTAATTAGGTTTCCACCTTTCCCTAGAGAGTGGTGGTTTTAGCCTGAGCAAGTAGGTATATCAGGATGTGCCATAGGAAGAAAGAAAATCCTAATCTTAGTCAGTGACACCAAAAAAGCCCTTGAAGTGCAGGATCAAGACAGTCTGGGCCAAGCTAGTTACACGGCTTAGCTCTAATTCCCACAGAATGGAAGCCAAAGGTGCTATAACTGTGCTTGTTCATAAATTACAGGGCTATGTCTTAACAAATGAGTCAGAAAAGAGAAACATTAGTGGCAGTACTTTCGTGAGGTATTCAAAGAAAAAGTTATACATACAAGACAAAGAGTATGAAACCAGACCTTCAGTTCTACTACAGGAGTCCATCATAGTCTATCCACCAGAATCAAATGATGGAGACCTGGGCTCTCTCTTAGTAAAACCCTGGTCCAGGTTACCTCTAAGGGCTCATACTTCAAAGAGCCAGCTTTTATGAAACTACAAAATGGCATTAGATCTTCTTTGTTTGTTTGTTTATTTTTAGGAAGAAAACAGGTTTATTGGATAGCCTACAAGGGACAATGGTCTGAACTGTAAAGAGTGAAGCCCACAGCCAGGATTTTCACGTCTGAAAACATTAAGACATTGAGTGAGATATCCTACACCAGCTTTTCAGTGCTGACTCCACATTAACTGTCCAAATCCCTGGAGCAGCTTGCTCAGAGTCAGGGTCTCAGTGAGTCAGAGGTGACCTCCCTTTAATTATAGAAACCCCAGACAGCATGCCACTCTAATTAGAGGAATCCGTGGGTGGATTTCTTGTTGGGCCAATTGGTTCTGAGGGTCCTCTTTCCTTATCTTCTCCTTTTTCTTATTTTTGATCTTGTGTCTCTTTGAAGATTTATTGATTGACTTTGTGTGTGTGCTTGTGTTCCTGCATGTACGTATGTGCACCATGTGTGTACAGGTGCCAGTGGATGCCTGAAGAGGATACTGGATGCCCTAGAATAAGTTGTGAGCCATCAGATATGGATCCTGAAAACTGAATTGGGATCATTTGCAAGAGCATCAACTTCCAGTCTTCTACTCCATCTGCCTCTTCATAGGTATCTACTTAGTTGCTCCCCAAACTCTCCAGTATTCAAGTGCACAATACACCACACACTCTTAGCCTGTCCTTTATCTTTCATCTTGCACATATCTAGTTATGCCCTTGGCACCTTTCTGAACAGCCCAATAAATTAATCTTGTCCCAGACTAAAAACGGCTGAAAACTGACAGGACGCTTGTAATAGCCTTCTAGCCTTCTAGAAAACATAGCTTACACAACTTACTTAGGACCCAGGCTAGGAGTGGCACTCATTTGTGTTCAGAAAGCAGGCCCTCCATGCTTTTAAAATTGTACCGAGATGATGACTGCTCATCATGCTTTGCAATGACTTTAGTTCTTGAAAGTTAGCCTTCCAGATTACAAAAAGCTTGCTCAAAGCATGTGTCTCAAATAGAGGGAAGGCTGTCCAACCATCCTGTGAACACTCAGGAAAGAATTGTTACTGGAAAGGGAACAAAACCTCTTGTCTTTGGCCCAGCATCCCACAAAGTAGAAAACATTTGCTTTGATTCCATACCCAGGTCAATGGACCACAGAAGCCAAAATCAGTTCGTTAAAACACCACCACTGACCACAAGCCACCCAAGAATCAGACACATTTGTACAGACCAGTTCCTTCCCCCACATGCTCATTTTCAAGGCCATATGGGTTGGGGAAATTGTGTGTCTCTGTTAAAGTGGTTTTCAATGTGTATGTGAATTGGTTTTCATTCTGACATGATTTTTGATTTGTAAATGTATAAAATAAATGTCAAGGAAAAGAAAGGCTTAGCTACTGCAAATTTAAATGTACACAGAAAAGTTGCCATCATATTTGGAACTTAAAAGAGAGCAAACTATATTTTAGTTATTTGTGTTCTATTCATTACCAACATGAAGGGAACACTGTTCCAAAAAGGAATGAAATATTCTCCCTAGAATATATCCACTATTCCACTTTTCTTTACAGATGAAATAATATTCCATGTTATATATTCATTTCATTTTTATTATCCATTCATCTGTTGATGGACATCTGGGTTTATTCCATGTCCTTGATATCATAAATAGAACAACAATAAACATGATGTGCAAATATCCCTATCGTAGGATATGGAGTTCTCTGAGTATATACACAAAAATGAAAGGTTTCTTGGCTGATTAGAGCTCTGTGATTGTGAAGGACTGGAATTTTATAGATCTCGAGGTAAATTATCTTGGGTGGTCTTTGGACCCCAGAAGCCATTTATTCCTACCTCCATGTCTGAATATCTTTGTGACTGCCATATGACCTTTTTTGCTATGTTAACAGACCACTAGTTTTGGTAACCCTAGAAAATAAGAATGTCACCAGCTAGTACTTGAGTGAGGAAGTTTTACCCACTGTGCTATATAACTTATCTTCAGATGTTCAATATTTCAGAAGTGCTTTGATTTGTGACTTCTTTTTTCCCTCTAACTGCAGAAACATCGTGAAACTGTTACATTGGAGTATGGTTTGGGAGATAAACTAAATCCATATTCTTCAGTCATGGCTCATAGTTGGCTACAGAATAATCACTCTGTTATTTCCTTCATGGTGAGAACTTTTTTTTTCATCAACAATCCCAATATAAAAGATGAATTTTGGACCCTTTGCTTATTATCAGACAGCTTATAAGAAGGCTTGATTCCACACAGTTGTCCAGGACCACCACAAATTTTATACCAATAGTTCAGCCATTTGTAATTGCTTTGTTAATTACACCTGATCCTGAGTCAAGTCTTTAGACAATCTTGCTCTTTTAGAGATTGTAATGTAGTATCATCCAAAAAGAGCTGATGCATAAATAGGCAAGCAAGTAAACAAAAGAAATGATTTAATTAATAAATAAATCAGATCCACTAACTGCCTTAGGGTCAGCTGAGCAGCAGTTTAAATAAATATAATTTTTTGCTTTATGTTCAGTTTCTCCTTTTATTTCCAGTTACAACCTCCCCTCTTTCTCTCCACCTTCAAACCTCTCCCTTGCCCTCACATTCCCTCTCAAATTCATGGCCTCTGGTTCTCTAATTGTTACTGTTACATTATATATAAAAAACAAATATATAAGCACAGCCTGCAGGGTTCCTTTAATGTTGCTTATATGTATGTGTTGTTTATATACATTTATACATACATATATAGTTACTGTTACATTGCATATAAAAACAAATATATAAGTACAGCCTGCTAGGTCCCTTTAGTATTGCTTTTATGTATATGCTTTCAGCATTGACCATTTAGTATTGGATAACCAATTAGGGGGCTCATCCCTAGAGAACACTAATTTACCCTCTCTCAGTAGTCACTAAGTGCTTGTAACTCTGCATCTAGCATTAGGGCTCTGTGAGATTTTTCCCCTTCATTGTTAGTGTGTCTATTGGTTTATCTTTGTTCAAGTCTTGTTTGGGCAACCATATTTTGGGTGTGCTAAAGGTGTACCTTCCCTGTCGTTTCTAGAATCTACTGTCTTGCAGCAGATGTTCTCATTTCTGTGGCTCTTAGATTTTCCATACTCTCTTCTGCAATGTTCCCTGAGCCTTAGTTGTAGGAATTGTGTTGTGGATGTATCATTTAGAGATGGGCATCTATAGGCATTTGTTCTCTTCATTTTCAACAAGCTTGGCATTCTATAATGGTCTCTGACTGTTGCAGAAAGAAGCTTCTTTGATAAGAGGTGAGAGCCACATTCACATGCGGGTAAAAGGAAAAGTATTTCAAATGCAGTGAGGAATTATACTAGGAGAATGTCAGTACTAAGGTGTCCTCGAAGATCCATGACTTCATAAGCTACAGAGAGTATGCTAGCTTTCCAGTAGCAGGCATACTTTTCCTACTGTTGAGTGGTCCCTAAATCCAATTAGACAGCCGTTTGTTACCACCAAGACATAAATGCCACTATTGCACATTTAGGGCTATCTTGCCATGACAGTCATTGTATTCATAGATATCACAGCTGGGTGGAACCATTGATGTATTTTCTCCCTTGGCATGTTGTACAGCTCTTTCCAGTACTTTGAAGCTAGTCTTCAGGGAGGAGGTTTTGGGGTTAAATACAACTCCATCTGTCTGAGTTCTGTGTCCAAAGTGCATGCCTAGCATACACAAATCATGGGTTTAATCCTCCGCACCACAGAAATCAGCCATGGTGGCCCATGCCTATAATCTCAGTACTCAGAAGTCGGGGTAAAAACATCAGAAACTCAATGTGGTTTTCAACTACACAGGAAGTTTGAGGCCCAAATGGATCCTTGTATGCATAGTGTGTGTGTGTTATGAAATATATATATGATTTATTTATCTGATTCACCTGTGTATCACAAGTGTTCTAATCAATATCCATCACACATAATAGGTACTCACAAATATTTGTTGAATGAAAGAATGATAGCTAGTGAGTATTGTCTTAGATTAACACTCTCAGTTCAACTCTCAGATCGACAAATATAAAAGACATTAAGTAGAAACAGAGGAAGATAAGATGTAGAAAGTTAGGTGACATAGAATTACTCCTGGCAATCCTATTTTGGCACATATCTTATTATCGCATAACAATGAAACTTCATAGAACAAGGTGGCCACTTGGACAATCTATGACAGCTGTCTAGCACTTAGGATAAATGTCAGAAGATAAAGATTCTTTTCATTCTGTAATACTTAAAAGTAATACTTAGAATAGACTTACACACACTAAGTGTTAATCATTTATTGAGTATCAATGTGATATACATATAGCTATTAAATATCAGAATTTAATAGACCTAACCAGAAGACTTAGAAACGGGTTATTTGAGCCAATGTAATCTGCTTGCTCACAGTTCTCAAAATAGTTTTGGTAAAATGTTTCATGCTATTCATCTTCTCTCGCCGTACTTTGCCCTTCCACACAACAAAAATACATACAAGAGAAGGCAATTTGGAAAATAGGGCCATTAGGTACAAGTAGCCTAATGGGTGTTTATGCTACTGATGAGGGCTGGAAAAATGGCTCAGCCATTAAAGGCTAGGTTCACAACCATTCTACAGTTGACACTTGATTAACCTGTTGCTGTTTGTGGAAACACACCTTTTTCTTTGTGGCTTTTTCAACTCTTTTAATGTTCTTCTGCTTAGAACACACTCTCCTTTCTTTGAGTATGCAACTGAACTTCAAGGCTCAGCACACTAAGGTATCAAATACTGAATAAAAAAAACTGGAAAAACTAGAAAGTGAAATAACCCAATCTGAATCTATAAATAAGTATCCTCCAATCTGATTCTATCTATAAATTTCCCCTTAATATGCCTAGTTTTTTTTATTAGTACGTAGTAGGCATATAAAGTTTGAAACAAAGATACAGTGTAAAACATTTGTGTGTGTGTGTGTGTGTGTGTGTGTGTGTGTGTGTGTGTTTAAAATAACAATAGATAGCAAGATAAAAAACAAAGATGGGTTCACAAAGTGTCTGTTGATAAAAGAACTCCAGTGGTAAATGAGTTAGCATTCTAAGATACACTAGATTATTTTTAATTATTTTTAAGAATTTCACACATAATGAAATATGATCCTATTTACCCTCATTTCCCCGTCCAACTCCTTCCCTATACCCCTCAACATGGCCCCTCCCAATTTCATGTATTTCTTTCTTTTGATAACTCAGTAAATCCATTAGTGCTGCCCATGTGTGCCGGGCCACCAGTGGGAGCCGCATAATGAAAAAGGACTTGTTTCTCAACACTCCTAACTCCTCACCTTTCCCCTCCACTCAGGCGCATTGTTTCTAGGATACAAAACGAAACCAGACAGAGGATTTGCAGGAATCGTTGTGAAGATAAAAATTTCCAAGAAACCAACTGCAACCAATAGAAATCTGAATTGAATTATATGAATAAAAGTCAAAACTAGTGTAAAACAAAAATAAATACAAGAACTGGCACCAAATAAGCATAGAGAAACTCACTAATGAAAAAGTTGTTTTTTTTTTTCAGGCAATAAAACTTAGCCAATACTTATGTGGTGGAAAATCTCAACCCCCGTCCACTTTTCCAGGATTATAGGGTAGTTTTAATTGCGAAGGCTCCAGAGACTTACCTCATATAAGAAAAATACTACTTAAAGATACAGGGTATCAAATTCCACCTTATATACCATAATACATAGGAGCTGTTTTTGTGGGTGTCGTCATGAGGAAAATTCTCCCAAATAAATGACTTTCTAGTTTGGAATATGTTTCTGTGCTTTGGGAACCAATCTGACAACCTTCACGCTTTGAGGGGTGGAACCCAGAACACTTTGATCTTTCAGTTGTCAGTGTTTCTTTCCTCGTCTGCACTCCAGCACTGCATGGAGCATTGGTCTCCTGCCCTCTTCCTTCCCCAAAACTACAACCATAAGTGCATTTGTCTGATGTGAATGACCAAGTTCAAGTGTCGACACCATTAAAAGGCTGGCAAAGTTAACTGCAGTGAGATAGAAATGCCTTAGTGTACTTGAGCCAAAATATCCATCTGCATTGTGCTTTTTTACTTTAAAATAATTCATGAAGGTAAATCAGTTCCTTAATATATACCAATATTACATAATAACTATATCCACTCAATCAAGCAGTCTTTGAAACTTCTGTTTGCTGCACTGATTTATTGTATAATCTCATAAGTAAAGTATCACACAGCTTAATAGGAGTTATCAAAGGTCCATCAACCAACATTGGGATGGAACTGTTCTATAGAAAGTATTATTGTTTTACAAATCATTACAGTGCTAAAAACTGCTTAAGATTTCACAAGAGTTCATAGTAGCGTATATACATGTAAGGCGTAGTAATAAAAATGTGGGGACACCTTCATTTAACTTATTTCTATATTACATCTTAGAGAACTGCACCTTACTTCCCCTGATCCAATTGTTATGCAACGCCTTAAATCTATCATATTGCCAGGGTGTGCAGCAGTCTATACCTTTCAAGCTGTATAAACACTCCAATGTTTGCCCCATGATGAAGTTACCTAATGGACCATATCTCAAAATATATTTCCAGAAACACTTGTATAAGTTAAATGGTCATACTGACTTGTTGTGGTTTTATTGCTAATGTATTCAAAACTTAAGACCCATCCATATAACATGTACTTTGAGATTTCTTGTAAATATTACTAGAAACAAGTACCAATTTCAATATATGAAAATGATCTGTAACTATCAACAATTTCAACCTATAATAATTTAGCTATTTAGGGGCTTTGAGGGTGGGGGCTAATGGAGATATAATTTGCAGTTAATAAGTAAAGATTATTGTGGTATATACCCTAAAAGTAGACTTCTCAACTCAAAACTAATAATTTTAAAAAGTGATCAGAGCCCTTCTTACTTTATTCTGGCAGGTGGTAGCACATATATTCTTTTTTTTTTTTTTTTTTTTTTTTTTTTGGTTTTTCGAGACAGGGTTTCTCTGTGTAGCTTTGCGCCTTTCCTGGAGCTCACTTGGTAGCCCAGGCTGGCCTCGAACTCACAGAGATCTGCCTGCCTCTGCCTCCCGAGTGCTGGGATTGAAGGCGTGCGCCACCCACGCCCGGCAGCACATATATTCTTTTTTTTTTTTTTCAAATTAACTTTTATTTGAAATTACTCTTCCCCACATGAATTTTAGGATCCTATCCAATACAATAACCCACAAAACCAATAACCAACCAATACCAAAATTTCTAACAGCAAGTTATACAATTGTTCTAGGTAATAAATAAAGGTTTTCCTTCAGTGATTAAGGGAATACTTAAGTTTCTGTAAATTTAACATAAAAATCACTTTAAGTTTATAAGGTTTAACATGTAACTTCAAATATAACAAGTTTTATAGGAATCTACAAGCTTTTAATTCTTAAGAGGTGACTTAATTTTTTAGGTTCAAAGTTACATTCTTCGTATTTTTCTCCTACAGCTTCAAACTTTCTACACTCAACTAATGGACTGTTCCATGCCACTCCAGACAAACTTGACATGACTCATCTACTTCAAGTGTTATTTATCTTTCCCCAAAGAAGGTTAAAAAGCAGTTTGTTATAACTGCAGATTTCTAATAAAAGGACGTCTACTACAATATACATCACAAAAGCTTTCAAAAGATCATTTCTTTCCTCATAGTAAAGGCAGAGAAGAACCACAAAGTCTAACACTGGGTTCCTTTTTCCTCAGATGTTCAAGGACTTACATGACAATTACACCTTTAAGAGTATAACGAAGAGTGGAAAACAGCAACACAACTGGCCACACTATAGATGAAATAAACCAGGTTTTTGTTTTGTTTTTAGGACTAGGAAGCATTGGAAGCTTGGAAATCCAGAATCAAAGGGGGAAGGGGAAAAAAAAGGGGGGGGGAGGGGGGAGTCCTTGGCCACAACCACTCCATTAATAGCGTCTTGGGCTATAGGAACAAGATCTTGACCGTGACCTGTATCGACTGTAATAAGGAGAAGGTGACCTTCTTCTATACCGGTAATCATAATCTTCATATCTGTCATAGCCTCGATCATATCCTCTATCATAGTAAGAATCCCGTCGTCTACCACCACCGCTGCCTCCTCCTCCACCTCCACCACCACTATGAGTTGGTCTGCCCATGTAAATGCCTGGTGTAGGCGTGTGTGCTCTCTTGGTGATAGAATAATCCACACGAATTCTTCTACCATCCAGCTCCATCCCATTTGCCCTTTCCATAGCCTCCTTAGAGTCATCTATCCTCTCAAAATACACAAAAGCAAATCCACGTGACCTTCCAGTTCGCTGATCATAAACTACATTGACACCACTCAATGGTCCGTATCGAGAGAATACTTCACGAAGATCTCTCTCTGTTGTGTACAAACTGAGGCCAAAGACACCCAGGTAAGTGTTGGGATCTGGATTTGCCCTGCTGCCTGTATGTCTTCTGCGATTAGACATTGGAGAGTGACTCCGGCTTCTTCGTCGACGATACTCGGGCGTATAGGATCTACTTCGAGATCGTCTTCTATGAGAGTGGGACCGGGACCGAGTGTAGCGTCTATGAGAATGCCTCCTTGACCTTGACCTGGATTTGATCTTGATCGAGAATGGGATTCAGAATGTTTGGAAACTCTTGATGGACTACGAGATCCTGACCTGCTCTCTGATTTTACGCGAGCAGGAGTTCCCGTTGGAGATTTTGACTGAGAGCGAGACTCTCTGCCCTCGAAGTTGTTCTCCTCTACATCACTCATGTTGGCCAGGAGTTCCCGAGAACTAAGTAAGAGACAAGTCTCGGCTCGAGGGCCGACAGCCTAGTCACCCCGCTGTCTGGAGTGTGGGGAGGAGGAAGGCGACGGCGACAACGGCCGCTGCGCTCCGCTCCCACTAGCTCGCACGCTCAGGCAAAATCAGCACATATATTCTTATCTCATGAGTTTGGCTACACATTTTCCTTAAAGTCTAACAGAGTCCCTTAGCATTCCTTGGGAGAATTATTAATCATCATCGCATTAATAATACAAAGTACAGATGTCAAATCATTTTAGCTGTGTATAGCTGTTGACTTATGAAGCTGTTCACTTCCAGATCAATAATTATAGTCCAGGAACCCGTAGCATCTGCACTTAAAATCTATATGAGAGTGGACGTGCCTTCTGTGTTCATGACGTTTCAGCACAGGCTGGTAAGTTGCCATCCCTTTTGTTTTTTTGAGACGTGTCACTTTCTAAAACTTTTAAGAATACCAGATAAACTTAAAAGCGCCGTATAAATTTCATAGAAATATGCACATAAATCCTCTAATGTACATGTTCTCAAAGAAGCACACAGAAAACCATTACTTTAGGATTCTCAGTCAAAGCCATTCGAGCTAACATGATGGTGAAAGCTATGACAGTGTTTTTCTGTTGCTCAAAAATGCAATATTGGCAAAAGAAACAAAAAAAAACAATTTGTAGTGTTTAGGAAATACTTAACGTATTTTAAAATATGGTGACACAGTTTCTTTATAGGATCGGGTTTGTAAGAGTCTCCAACTGCGAAGAGAGGGTTGGCTGAGTAATGAGAACGGGGGAGTTAAACTTGCTGACTAGAGCAACTTGAGTGAGGGACAGCAGAAAAGGGTTTCTGAAAGTGGAAACAGATCTTGCTTCCTGGATCTACAAATTTGCAGGAAGGATAGCTGTAGAATACACAGATCTCCCTCTGTCCCCGTGGAGCTCAGGTATGCAGCTGCTCAAGTCAAGTCCAAACCCACAAGTTCATCCTAGATCCTGTCTCTCGTCCTCTACAGTTCATAAATCATCACATTCTGAAGTCCTTGAATCTCTGCCTCATTTTCCACATCTTCAAAGAATGGTCTCTGTTACTTCCTGCTGCCCCTCACCCTTTATTTCATTATGACATCCTATCTCTAAAGTAATACTTTTAAAGTTTTTTTTTTT
>CABHPP010098729.1:3922-40153 GCA_902168425.1 Peromyscus attwateri | reverse complement strand
TCTGTTGGACAATGTGTCGAAGATCTGGACAGATATGTCACTATAGTAGATAAGCAGATGCCAGACAGCATGAAAATATGCTCAATGTGACCTGTCACTGGGGAAATGCAAATTAAAACAAGATACTCTTTCAGGTAGCACTGAAATTAAGAAGAGATTGAAAGCAGCTATACCAAAAGGTAGTGAGGAAGTGAGGCAATAGAAATGTTCATTCATTGTTGGATAAAATATGTGACACATACCAAGTCCTTTGCTGGATATTTTAACAGTGCTTTATGAAGCTCAATGTAATTTTATCATGTTGTCTAGCATTTTCAGACCTCAGTTTTAATGCAACCTATTTTCTAACTTATTTATGTGCAGAATTCTCTACATATATATTTTTGCCAACTGTGTTTACAATCACTGAAAACTAGATCGAATTAAGAAACCCTCCAGTGAGTGAATAGCTACACAGATCATTGTTCCATATGGTGGAATACTATACAGTAATGCCAATTATTGAACTATCACTGAGATATTACATATGTAATGATAAGTAAAAAAGTTGTTCCATTTGTATGACATTTGAAAATGGTAAAACCATGGAATAAAGTTTTGTGGGGACAAAACGCATTAGTAATCGCTAGGGATTGAAGAGAATGAAGAGTAAATGTGCTGAAGATTATACTTTTTTAGGTTTGTAGAACTGTTTTCCACCTTATTGTAGTGGTAGCAATAGGGAATAATGCATTTCTCAAAATCCACAGGTCTTTACAACTCAAAACATGAACAATAATGTATACAAATTTAGAAAAATCAGCTACAGCATCTGAGAATGCTGGGATGGAATTAAGGTTGTGAATAAAATCTAATGTCATTGTGCGTGTGTGCATGTTGTATAATATATATGTATATATTATTTGTATATATACATACACACACACACACACACACACACACACATATATATATATATATATATATATATATATATATATATATATATATATTTCATTGAAGAAATTGATGAGAAAGGGGCCCCTGGGTAATTTTAGAAATTAGTGATGTCTATAAGATTAAGACAAAACTATTTATAGCACTTTTACTCCAATTCAAAGAGTTATTTCTCACTGGGTAGCCATTTTGAAATCACTGTATGTATTTATCAGTACTACACAAATAAAGTATTGGTGAATAATGGTGGATAATGGGAATCAGATTTCTCACTAGGTTGCAGTAAACCATGTGGTACTTGGTGAGATAGAAAAACAGCACTATTAGCTCATATGTAGCTTGAAATAGAGTGTACAGATAGAAGTAAATATGTTTACATTTTAGTGTACATGAATGCCTTTGCTAGTTGTGCCCACTAAGATGACCACAGGTACTAAATCTCAGAGGTAATGAACACACCCAGAACACAGAATTGGATCAAAACTATAATTCCCCATTAACAAGGGAGCTTATTTGAGAAACTGTTGACCTTTGTACTGAGAACCAAAATAGATGAGCTGACCGTGAAGGACATGTGATGCTCAATCAAAAGGGAATGCTCAGACCCACAATAACAAGATTCATTGATGGGATAAAGGCAACAAGTGCTGAACCAAAACAACAGAAAAACAGAATATATGCTGTCCTATGGAATGATAACTTAGGTAATAAACAAGTATTTATGAATATTAATAAACAGATAAATAAATAAATAGCATATGGAGCTATAACCTGAAATATAAAGTATTTATAATTATTAGTATGCAAAGCAATTACTAGATAAATAAATTGATACTGTGGTACAGAACTATAACCTGAAATATAAAGTAAGTATTTTTGAGTGTGGAGAGATAGATACTGAATAGACAAATGAATGAGAGGCAACTGTGACAATTATTCTTTGTTGTCAACTTGACAAATTATATAAAATACAAATGGTAGGTAGCCCTGTGAGGGATTCTTACTAAGTCATTGAAGTGGAAAGGCCTATCTTTAATCCAGAGCTTTTGAGATGGGAAGATCTATCTTTAATCTGGGCCGCACCTTCTTGCAGCAACCTACATAAAGGACAAGGAAGAAAAAGCTTTTGCTTTTTGCCTGCGTATCCCAGCTCTCACTGGCAAGTTTATTCCTTCCCTAGCATTAGAGCTCCCTTTCTTGGGATTCCAGCATATACTGAAGGCCAGCTGAGACATCCATTCTTGTCAATTGAATAACTATTGAATTCTTGGACTTCCTATTGGTAGACAGCTGTTGTTGGACTAGCTGCTGGATCACAACTTATGCAACTCTAGTAACTGAATATATATATTCTGTTCTGTTCCTCTAGAGAACCCTGACTAATACAGCAATTCTCACAAAGGTGAACTTACCTCTCCTTGAGTTAGGTTATATTTAGGTGTTGCTTAAAAAGTATATGAGTTGAAAAGGGAACAGAAAGAAGAGGTTTGTGTGAGAAACCTGATGCTCTCTTGGCCTTATGATGGAACTTAATATCTTCAGCAATAAACTTTGTTCTTCATAATACCTTTAATGTAATTGGTTGAAAATGACATTTCTGGGCTTCCTCAACTCTACCAAATCTATGCTCCAAATCTAATAGAGCAAGACTCTAAAGTAAACCCAATGTAAGGCTATTGTATAAAATTTTGTCAGGATTCTCTGTGCTGTAAGAGTCATCCAAAGCAAGGAAAGTCTCAGATGCCATCTGTGGATGGGTGTGATTAAGGGAGGAGTGTGACAAGATGTACCACGATGCCTGGAGTTGCCTAAAGAGATGCTGTGGGCAGATGTACAATGGGGCTTTAGCTACTTTCTGTCATTGTGAGGAGATATCTGACAAGAACAGGGGCTCCTTCTCACTCATGGGTCCAGAGAGATTTCATTCCACTAGAGCAGGGAAGACACGGGACCAAAGATGACTGTCACCACAGGGTGGAGAGCATGATCATGAGGCAGCCACAAAATGGAAGCCGGGGTTACAGGCCAGAAACCAGAAGCCCTTTCCCAGTTGACCTCCTTCCATCAGTTAGGCCCCATCATTTAGAGACTCCATGACTCTTAAAATAGTGCCACAAGATGGGGACAAAACATTCAAACTAAGAGCCTCAGAAGGACATTTCAGTATTGTAGCATCTGTATCTTGACAGAGAAAAGAGAAATTAAGTAAATATTAATACACTTCCAAGAAGGCATGAACTTCAGACTGTGAGGTGCTGATATGGGTTATTAGCTCTACTCTACATTCCATAGTCATGATAAAACAGGGGCAGCAGTGCAAGATCTATCAGAGCTTAGTAACCTTCTTGACTTTTCAAAGAATCTACAACTATTCTAATTTACTTTAGTTTATCAGGTATAAAAGTGAAAAACAGGATAAAATACAATCTGTCATTGTATATCTATTTGAGACCACAAAGGTAGGTTTTGAAGCTTGAGGAAAAAAAGGATTGATGTTAGATCTTTGATAATAATCCAACATTTTGTAATAATGTAAACTTATTTTCCAGTCATCATCTATGGTTGTTTACATCATCTGCCCTTGAGAGATTTGCCTTCTGTCATTGGGGATTAATTGCAGACACAGGTCTGCCCATTAGAGGTATTTGTTGATCAATTATTTAGTTTGACATAGTATCTAAGTCAACTTGACATTGCATTAACAAGTTTGGGATGTTCCAGACTCACAATTATGAATATGATTCAGGCTCAAGAGAAATTACACTCAGTGAAATGTATGTGAGAATGTAT
Organism: Peromyscus attwateri; assembly: GCA_902168425.1. NCBI lineage: Eukaryota > Metazoa > Chordata > Mammalia > Rodentia > Cricetidae > Peromyscus > Peromyscus attwateri. The sequence continues at coordinate 36,427 of CABHPP010098729.1, read as the reverse complement.
TTACTTGATAAACAAACCCTTCTACAGTACTTATGACAAGCCATAAATTCCTGTAAACATTCCTTAAATACCACATAATTGTAAATGCTAATTAAAACCCTTCCTGAGAAGGCATTACTATCACCCACGTTACTTTTAATTCCATATTTCTATTGTCATCTCTTTATTGAAAATAGACACATGACAAAGAACTTGCCCAATTTGCCTTGCAGCTTGTTTCCAAGGTCTTCCCTGCTTCACAGGATGCTGTGATAGCCTTTGACTAGAGATAATCCTTTAGAGCACTTTTCATCATTATGGTTTGGGCTGTCAGTGAACAAGGCTTTTATTGTTTTCCTGGCATTTAGGTATTTAGTTGACTTTCTGTAGCAGAAAGTTTAATTTCAGAGACTGTTAGAGACCCGGCCCAAACCATCAAAGCCAGACCATCAGAACTCACCAGGAATGGTTAATGGGTCTAATATTTTCAAGAAATATTGCAGGGGAGCTGAAACAACCTAAAAATTAGAAGTTACATATCTAAGGAGCACTGGCCACTGAATGAATCAGTGTTGCCTGGAACTGAGACAGAATAGGCTCCACAGTTTTGATAATTAGCAAGACACAGACACATGGGATTCCAAAGAGGATGTAAGTATTGTGACAAGATCCAAGCACCGAGGATATTAAGAAACGACTTCCCCATTTTTCCTGAACATCCACTTTTGTTTATTGATAGCATGTGATCCACAATTTTGTATCTTAGGAGAACAGAAGATCAATTAACTAACAAAAGGATCTGCCTTCCTGAAATTATGACTAATAGCTTTATGATTTGTAGATAATCATCATTTCCCTCAGTTGTTTAGTGAACTTGATAATAAACCATAGTGAAATCAAGCTGTTTTATTAATTCACCACCACAAGAAAGAAAATGTGAATGATGAATATTATTTATATTAAATTTTAATTTTTAGAATAACTGTAATAATTTATGCATCATAAATATATACTAACAGAGATATATAATAAGTATTCCTATGCATCAAGCCAGGTGCAACAGATGGTAATGTTTTGCCTATTTTTCTTTTCTAAAGAAAATAAAGATTCTACTTGCCTTCTCTCATAATGTCATCCCTAGGTCTGACTGGAGTCACTATTACCTGCCACATGTGTTTTATTTGTTTGTTTGTTTATGACTAGATAGATAGATAGATAGATAGATACATTTACACACACACACACACACATATATACATACACACACGCATATATATATATATATATATATACATACAGATATACATAGACACACAAACATACATACATACATACACTTCAAATTCACAGGTTTACAAGCATGGTTTTGTACTTTTTGGATCACTGAAAATGTATCACCTTACCCTGTACTTTCAAATTTATTGAAACATGCTTGTGCCTTGTCCCCTCAATAAATGTGCATTTTCCACCCTCCATTCTGTCTGCAGTAATGAGACTTGTGTTTTCATTCTGTTTTAATCTCTGTAAGATAAAGGCTACACAATGCCGAACACTGTCTCTCTGTGCCGGGGGATGAAGTAGTGTTTTCCATGTTTATTGGCATTTGCCGTTCTCCTTCTTAGACTGGCTCATTCATCTCTTGCCCAATTTCCATTGGATTATTTATTCTTTTCTCATTGTTTTGGAGGAAAGCCTTATGTACTTTGGCTCCCAAACTGTTCATGGCAATGCTCGTTGTTAATATCTTCTGCCAGTCTGTGCTGAGGGTTTAAATTTTATTCATTGTGCACTTTTTTCCACACACTTTATTCATTTTAGTGTGGTCAATTTATCACTCATTTCCTTTTTATGAATTGTATGTTTTGTCTTGTTTGTGAAATTCCACTTGGCTTTGCAACCATCAAGGGACTTGCTTGCAGGATCTTCTGATGGTTCCGTTTCTGTTCTTCACATTAGACTTAATTCTGCTTGAAATTATTTCTTTGCATCTCTTGTAATAATATAGTTTTATTTTGTTTGTTTCTGTTCACAAAGATTATTAAAGAAAAATGTGCATAAACCCTGGCATGAACACATATACCACTCTGCTCTCCATCCCAACCTTGGTCCATTAAGTATCACTCACCTACTTCGCACACCAGCATCTTACTGTAAGACTGGCCCTAGGATTTATATGATAAGAATAAGTTACTTACTTGCTATTTTCTCAGATTTATCTCATAAATCTTAAAATACACTTCAGTCCATTAGATTTAGAAGATGTTTGTCAAGATCTATGAGAAAAATCATCTAACAAGTATAGGGTTTTAGTTGCAAATGAATTATAACTGTAGATTCTTTTATTGAAATTATCATTTTCTCCATTAACAAGGCTATGTCCCTTATATGAAGATTTTTTAAAATAGTTTGCAATAAAATAATTTTCTTCATAAACTTAATTCCTGTGCTAAGGTCTTCAGGATCCTTGCAGGGGCCTCCTTCCTGGGCTGTGGGATGGAGGACCATGAAAGGCTTTCCTAGTCTGTTTCAGTGCTCAAGGTTTTCTATGTCTAGTCTCATTTCTTGCTTTTTCACAACCTCAGAGCCACAACTTTCTTGAGCCTATTATCTGGGCCCCTTTCATAGTAAGAGGACCCCATGATTACTGTACCAGAGACCCTCCATTCCTGTGCTGTTCCATGATGGAAATGGAAGACGGTGCATGGGTATGGTCTTTGCTCCTTACTGCTTACTAATGTTCTCTTTGGAAGTGATTGAAGACTTACTTCTTTCAATGTTGGTTTGTTGCTTTAATCATTTACTCTGAGGCATGACAACTTAGGTCTCTCTTAGGTTTGTCCCAGTTGACCTTCCAATGGCTCCATGTCTCAACTCAAACCCTAACATTACCCTTGAATCAATAGCATATGACAAAATCTTAACTTTGAGTAATGAAGAGACCCTGGCATGCAGAAGCCTGGAAACAGGTAGAGTTAGTATTTTTTTAGTTCTCTTTTTTTTCTAGAATGGGGCACCTAAGCATGGGGAATTTGTAAAGATAAAGGATTTATTTCTTATATTACTAGAATATAGAAAGTTCAGTCAATGCCAGGTAAGGACATTCTGGATGCCTCATTCAATGACAGTGGCAGAAGGGCTAGAGAGGAAGAAAAGCCCAACTCCCTTTTGTAGCAAACTCACTAGCAGGTTATGGAACCTGTTCCTGTGACAATGACATAGACCCAATCACTAACTTTGCAGGAGTCACAACCCAAACTCTCTGAAGGGCTCCAGCTCTCAGCACTCCCAAATGAACATAAGTTTCACAACACATGGACTTTGGGGACACATTCAAACCATGGCAGCTCTGAAGGAATTAATTTCCACTAGACCTCAGATGCATGACTTGAAATCAAGAACTTAGAAGTTTCTAGCTTCACAACCTAAAAGAAACCATTCACATTGGTATTTTATGCTCTCCAAACTTTTTGAAGATGAATTTCCAAAGATAAGACTATCATATAGTCCCCACATGAAGACATTACTAAATTAGTCTCTCTGCATTTCCTTCCAACAAGAAATTCCAGTGCTGGACATTCGCCCATCTGCCTGAAGATAGTGCATAAGCATTTTTTAATCCTAAAACAAGCTGAGAGAATGATAAGATGCCAAGCTTACAACCTCACACTAAGAACAACAGAAACTACAAAGAAGCCTGTGGCCATCCATCTGATTACTCCATCTGTATTGTGCATAACCTTCTGTAATTCCTGAAACATTGTGGCACGTTTTCCTTCACAAGCAACAACCTCTAATAGTTTCCACATTCCACAAGACAATGAGGGCAATGAGCCAGTGTTCCAGACACAAGATTGGTGACATAAAAGAATGTATGAAATCACCACTGTTGCTGGTAAGCACTCATTAAGTGTCGAAAGCAGTTGAATTTAATTTTCAGGTAGTTTTTTTCTAAGTGGCATTTTATTTATTCCACATTGTGGAACAAAGGTTTTAAAAATCCATTTTAGAGTCATAATTCTTACATTATTAAAATCTCAAAAAGAAATAGAAAATAACAAACTATACATTTTTAAGCTGTCTCACATTCTCTTTTGAATTGACATTTTATGCCAAGATTATTAAATATAAGTTGGACACACTCAGGTAAAAAGTGATTTTACAATAAAACAGGGAATTTACCTTGTGATTTAAAAAAAAAAAAAAAGCTTTCTTGGAGTAGGAGAGATATAGAAAGCAGAGTCTCTCGATGGCATGAAATATAGCCCAGCATTTCTGCTCACATATTCCAGATCCCAACCTTGTAAATTCAAATTGAACTCTGCTGCTCACCAGCAGTGATTGGAACATGGGATCAGGAATTGTATCCAGTTCATATGTCATGAGGATTAAGAGACATGAGTCACTCCGAGCAGCTCCTGAAATAGCAAGGGCAGTTTTGTTGTTCTTTTCCCTTAACTGCTTCTGTTGGCTGCCCTTCTGCCTCCTCTGGACCACTAAATTGATTTTGCAACCTTTGGATAATTAAAAAGGAGTTTATCTCACTTGAAGAACTGAATGGCATGATGCACTTTTGTAATCCCAGCTCTTGAGAAGCTGAGGATTAAAAGCCCCGAGTCACAGGGTCACTTTGGCTGTAGAGCAAGACCCTTCCTCACAACATTGCTCCTCCATCTTCTCACTCTTTAATCACTCCATGCAGCTGTGTGCCAGACATTTCTTCCTTTCTATCGCAAACCCTTCTTTGATAATTCTACCAGAAGTCGTTTTCCTGTTCCATAATATCCAAGAAAAAAAAAGAGAAAGAAGAAACTGCTGAGGAAACCTTAGTTCTGAGGTCACCTCTCTTTTGTTTAATGATATCACCTTTGTGACTCTCATGCAAGACACCAAGAGTGCTCAACTGACTGTGCAGTTCAACATTTCCTCATATTTGAAAATGGGCTGAAGCAACCACTGGTATTTTACCCAGTGCTAGATGTGGCACAGCAACACCTGGAGACGCTTATTCAAATGGGTTCAAAATGTGTGTATGTATATGTATGCATATACATACATATATTTATTTGTGTGTATGTATGCATATGTGCATATGTGTGTATATATGTGCATGTGTGTATGTATTTGTGTATATATATATATATATGTGTGTATGTGCTTTTGTGTGTGTTTGTTTATTGTGTGTATGTATTTATGTGTATATGTTTATGTGTGTTTATTTGTTCATATGTGTATATATGTGTATGTAATTGTGTGTATATATGTACTTTTTGGTGTGTGTATGTGTGTATATTTATGTGTATATGTATGTGCATGTGTATTTGTATGTGTAGGCATAGATGTAGATGTAGATATGAGTGCATTTTTCAGATTCCCCTTTGATCCATTCTAATACCTTATTCAATAGTTTCTTAAAATGAGATAGAGGAATAGGTAACACAAATTGATTGCATTTTGCATGAAAATTATGTATAACTTTTTAGCACTTCTAAATTTTCAGACAGTTTTAGAATAATGTGTATGGGGTTCTCTTGCACTTTCATATTTATTTTTTGTTTTCAATACATCCCGACTGGAGTTTCACCTCCCTCTACTCCTCCCAGTCCCCGTCTCACCTCCTTTCTCTCCCAGATCCATTCCTCCTCCATTTCCCTTCAGAAAAGAGCAGACCTCCCAGGGATATCAACTGAACACAGTATAACAAGATACAATATGATTAAACACAAACCCTCATATCAAGGCTTCATAAGGCAACTCAGTAGGAGGAAAAGGGTCCCAAGAGCAGACAAAGGAGTGATAATACAGACATCCAATATAATCTGTGCACTTTTTTTTCCTCTTGCAAAACTGTTGATAAAAATCCTGTAGTCCTGTGTCCTGTATGCAATATGTATATGTGATTGCAAATATTTTCTTGTGGTTTCTAGATTATCGTTCAATTATTTTAAGAGGATCTTTCATGGAAATCATAGTTTAAATCTAGTCATTTCCAGTTTACCTTTATTTTCCTTTCCTTCTTTCTTTTCTTTTTTTAGAAATTAGTCTTTTGATATGAATTTTAAGAATTGTTTAGAGATATAGTCAGTGCTAATAACACAAGAAAGAGGATTTCGTCACCTTCTTGTTATGCATAGAAAGTCACACCTGTCCCTGTTTCAAGCCCCTGTCCTTTACTCTGGTGCACTGATGTACTCTTTCCACAATTTTGAGAGCTCAACAATGCTATGTAATTGTAATCATATACTCATAACCTTATGGGGTTGACTTGCTTGTTGACCACAAAACCGTGGTGATGCAGCCAAACTGTTGTGTGTATGGATTGTTTGTTGCTGACCAATGTTACATCTATACAGCTGCTACAGTTTCTTCAGTCATTCATTAGTTGAAACACATGTGTGATATTCACTTTGGGGTATTTTTAATAATGTTTCTATGATTGTTTGTGTCAAGTGTTTATGTCAATGTTAGTATTACTTTGTGTGAGTTTAGTACTCAAATGCAAGTACTAGATCTGCTGCCAGTGTTACTTCAAAAGCCATTGGCACACTGGTTTCCAGAGCAGCCATAGTGTTTTGTATTATAGATGGTAGCATATAACCATACAGTTGCTCTGTATGCTCACCAGTGGTGGGTGTCGACACTATGCTTTGTTTTCTCCCCTCTGGTAGAGATGTGGTGTTGCTTCACCATGCCTTTGGTCTCCTCTCCCTAGTGGCAATGATGTAGAATGTCCCTTCTTGTGCTCATTTTCTTTTTATTTAAAAGGCGTATTCTAAACTGTGATGCAACTGTTCTAAGAGTATTAAGAGTGTATATAGTTCAAGTAGTAGTCCTGTGTCCTGTGTGTAATATGTATTTGTGATTGCAAATATTTTCTTGTGGTTTCTAGATTGTCTTTCAATTATTTTAAGAAGATCTTTCATGGAAATCATAGTTTAAATCTAGTCATTTCCAGTTTACCTTTATTTTCCTTTCCTTCTTTCTTTCTTTTCTTTTTTTTAGAAATTAGTCTTTTGTTATGAATTTTAAGAATTGTTTAGAGTAATCTAAAGCCCTAAATCTCAGAGACTTTCTTCTGTATTTTCTCTAAGAATTTTACATTGTCAGTCTTTGGTTGGGTCTTTGACACATCTAAGGTGCATATTTCAAGTTTGTTTTTAATTGCTGAATAAAGTGTGAGGTTCAAGTCAAGCTTTTGTTTTAGTTTCTGAGGATTTTCCTACAAATTGATGCAATACAATCCATTGGATGAAAAGAATCTTTCTCCAGAGAATCCCTTTTCCATCTCTGTAAAAACCAACTTAAGATATTTATTTAAATATATATTTGGGATCTCTTTCTGCTCATCTCATGTTTCTCCCTTCTCCACTACAGCATCATGTGATTACCACACTTGTGTAGATTTTAACATTGGGCACATAGGGCAGAGAGATTGCTCTCACAATATTCTATTTTTTAAAGTGGTTTAGATATTATTGATTTTCATCTTCCCACATACATTCTATAATGAATTGTGCATGCCCATAAAAACAAAAGCAAGTCATTGGCAATTTTTAGGACTTGGCATTAAATTTATAATCTGATTTCAGATATATCTCACTGGAAGATCATAGTTCAGTGTAGATTCTGTCCTCTGTGTGTTTGTTCCTCAGCACCATAAAAAAGGGGAAAAAAATGAGAGAGGAAGACAGAGAGAGAGAGAGAGAGAGAGAGAGAGAGAGAGAGAGAGAGAGGAAGAAGTAGAAAAGGAGGAGGAAGGAGGAGGGAGGAGGAGGAAGGAGGAGAAGATGAATAGGAAGAAGGAGAAGGAGAAGGGTCTATAAATAATGTGCACTGGAGGGCATTTTCTCTTTATTTAATTGGCATACAGCAATGCCATAGATATTTTTGTGTTTGTCTTGAATCTTATGACATTGTTGAACTTATTAATGAGTTCTAGATTTAGGGGTTGGGTTTGTTTTTCTGTGTATCAGTTGGGATTTTGCATTATTTTATTCAAACTGTTTTATTTATGCATTTAATTTGGTTTATTTGAGACAGGGTATCACCATGCATTATTTTTGTTTTGTTCCAGTATAATCCAATATTGGTATGTCTTTCTTTTTTTAATTTATTTCTTGTTCATACTTTTTTGTCTAATTGCAAAGGGAAGAAATCTGAACTTCCTATTCAGTTTTGCATAAGAGAATTACTCCTGCATTTTAGGAAAAAAATTCAACCTGTAGGCATAAACATTCTTTATTTGCTTGCTTGTTGGTTTATTAGTCTATAGAGTCATGAGATTACATGTGTGCACCACCATGTCTGGTCACATGTAAGCATTTTATAAATGCAAGGTAGTTTTCATTCAATAATTCTCTGAGGGGTTTTAATATGAATGAGATTTTTAGGTATACTTCAAAGTCTTTTCCGAATTAACTGTTATGATCATGTGACTTAAAACTTAATGACTCAATTTCAAATATTAAATCACTTTATTTATTTACATGCCTAAATAAATTCCATTTGCTCATACTATATTTTTTATACTTTGGATTTTATTTGCAATCATTAATCTGAGAATTTTGCCTAATTTCATGAGAAATATTTATCTGTATTTTTTTCTTCTTTTGACCTGGATTGCTTTTCAAAATAAAACTGACTTAATAAGCTAGGGAACATTCATTTTTCTGGAAGAGATTATATACTGTTATTAATTCTTTAAATATGTGGTATCATTCTCTAGAGAGGTTACTTAGGCCTGAATATTTTAGTCAGGAGCTTTTAACCAAAAATTAGAATAGACCCTTCCATACTATTTCTTTTTAGTCGAGTTTTAAGTTTGTGGTGTTTGAAGAAACTGTTTTTAAATTGTTGGTTCTAAGTATGAAGTCCATACTAAAATCCTGCTTTAGTCATAGCATAGCTCTGATTTTCTTCCTAATTTAATTTATGCAATGTGATAGTGATGCTAAAATTCACCATTTGGATTATTTTTTTCTGCAGTTTTTGCTTTTATTTTCCTTGCATTCTACTTTCCTCCTTATTTCTTTGTTTTGTCTGCTTTGTATTTATTCTGCTTTTTCTTTTATCTGGGGTATGATTAGATTACTAACTTGAAAATGTATTCTAAATTTCAACTTATCCTAATATAGTCACTTTTCTTCTTGAAAAGCATCATGGGATAACATGTTTCTATTCTTTTACTTTTAGTTTGTTTGAATAGCTGCAGTTTACATGAGTTTCCTGCTCACATCATACAGTAGAATTGTGTTTTCTTACATATCATGCTAATTTTAACTTTTAATTGCTGTATTTAGACACTCTGCAGTTACTGCTACCATTAAGTTCTCAATTTTATGGGGTTTTTTTTGTTCATTTCTTCTCATGGTGTTTACACTAAGCCATGGTCTTCCAATGAGGCATATCTGGAATCTTGGGGAGAAAAGGAGGGCAAATTGTCACTCACAGTTTATAAAAATAAATAAACTTGCATAAGTCCAAATGTTGTTTCTATTTCCAAATAAATTTTCTCTCTCCTTGCTATTTTAAATTTTCCTAAAGAGCTTAAGATTTGATCACAATTTGTTTGCGGTGTTTTTTGTTTAATTTTGTGTGATTTCTTTCTGTGTTACGTGTGTGACCAAAGGTGACTGACATCTGTGCTTTAACTACACTGAGAGGTATTGAAACACCTTATTCCAGCTCTGGTTTGTTCCCGTGCTCCTCTAAAAGAAAATGCCTTCAGGATCATATGATTTTATAATGAACAAGGTTCTTAGCATGTCCATGCTTCTTGTTTGTGGAATATAGACTCACGTGCTTTGTAGGAATGCTCATCATTAAGTGAGATAATGCTTGCTCAGCCTTGGTCATGTGTTAAGAACTCATGAGATGATGACTGTTTTATTACAGTGAGCTACCTACCTGTACCCTGTGAGCAGAAAACAACCAGTATACTACCTCTTGGAAATGTATGGATCATCCTAAATAAATAGAAAACAGGCTCCTGCTTATTTCTACTGGCACACCATATCCATACATAAGACATGTCTCATTTTAGGAATGCGATGAGTTGTGTAAATGCTTAAATGACTTTCCTGCCTGTAAAACATGACTTATCCCCACAAAGAAGACATGTTTACAAGTCTGAAAGGTGAATATGTGTCTCCAAACTTGAAATGTCTGTATAAATGAATAATGGAAGAGAAAAAGAAGGCCATCTTGCACAAATGGCTGACAAGGGCCACACTTTTATGTTTGGTTCACTTAGAAGGGAAAAATTATTTTCATTTAGAGATAGTCTGGCATAATACAAATTGTCATTTGCAGTTTATGAAGAAATCATCTTGTGTAAGTTCAAATGATGTTTGTATTTCTAAATAAATATGCCAAGGATAATTTAAGAGCATTATAATTAAAGTTGGAATCATAAAACTAATTTGAAGTTAATGATCCCACAAACACCCCCAAATTAGACCATTATCTGTATGAGACAAACAGCACCATAAATGAGCTGAGGGGTTTAACAGCACTGGCCATAATTTTGGGTTGTGTTGTTCAGAAGCAGGCCTGGGGCAGAGACAGTCATGAGCAAAGGGGAAGGAATGAGGAAAGCTGCTGTGAGGGAGAAGCGAAGATGTTGCCCGTCCGTAGTTCTTATCTGCGTATAGACACGTGATTCTTACGCAGAGAAAGGCTCAGCCTCTACCAGGTCCCAAAGGAGTTTCTGAAGTACGAAGTGCACCACAGACCTGGTGCCTGCTCTCTGGTTGTTATGAGACAGAACACAGCTATCTACCAGTGGTCATGAGATTTGGGCTGTCAAAACACACAATAGTCTTGAATCTCAGCCAAGATGTTCTAGGCAGTGTTCCTTAGTGTTCTGTGGTTGGATGGCTTGGGCACCGCAGCATGGCTGAGGGCTGCCAGAAGCATCTCAGATTCATTCCATGCTGGATTTGGCTTGCATTTTGTTTTGTTCTCATTTCTTTTTTAAAAAAATTCATTAACCTCACACATTGAATTTGGAATTAATTTTTGATTGTTGTCTATTCATAAGTCCTTTACTACTGTCAAATTTTCTGTGACACCCACACTCAGTGGCATGACCCTCATGGGGTAACAAACAACATTTTAAGAAGCTGGAATGTAGACCCATGAAGGAGGTGGGTGGTCCTGCTTGGAACCAAAGATATCCCATCCCTTATTAAGGGTGTGCTAGCTGTAAGGAAAGAGAGGCTTGAAGAACACTATAAATAAAGTGTACACTTCCTTCCCAAAAGAATTTATTGTGCTCCTCCTTCAACTATAGCAATTCTGAGTATATGAAAATTTGTGGTAAATGTTAAATTTTGGTATTCAAGAAAAAGCACAAGTGTATAACCCTGCATGTCGGCATAGAGTTCCAAAGGCTTTGGGTCTTTAGTGAGACTCACAGTTGAACTGCCAATTTCTGCTCTAAGCCACTTGACCCTGATTTGGCCTTCACATCAGCACTAGAACAGTGACCAAAGCCTAGAAGAATCAAGAAAGTCAGCTAAGAAGCAAGATGTCAATCTGTTACCAAACCATTAGAGAGACTACAGCTCAAAGAAAGGAGATGTTGCTCGTGATGAAGAGCCTGGCAGACTCAGCTTTGGAGTAATACACAGGTTGGCCAGGAGGACCTGAGGAACAATGAAGGAAAGGGAGTTGAAGTCTCATTTCCTGCAGTGTGTTTCCCTAGAGCTGTCCACATCCTGTCCACACATAATGGTGACCTTCCCACCCTGCTAGCATAGATCATATCAGCACTCAACAACCCTGCAAGCGGCACTCCAGGCAAGCAACATGAATACTGTTTTCATGTATTACCTTTGGAGACAGTACTCTCATCATCTCCTAGCTCTTTGATATGTAGCAACAGTGAAGTCTTAGAATGTCGCGTGGCTCATTTACCTCCCTTCACCTGTCTTCCCCACACTACAAAATTTTGTCATACCTTATGACTAGATCCGGCTTAGAGGACACTTCCAAGCAAAGTTCCAGTGGAAAGAGTAGTAAGAGGCACTCGTGAGGAGTAGGTATTTAGTGAGGTGGGAAATGGTCATTAGTTGTAGAACTTTAAGGATGATATTTTGTCCTTGTCCCAAATAAATAGGTGTAAAGGTTTTTATTTTTAATATGTAACATTTATACATTAAGATAATATAAAATAAACTTGATAAATTTCCTTTGAAGATGACTATGTGACTTCCTTCAGTTTGAGAAAGGGAACTTGACCTGCGTCATAATAACAATGTAGTCACATTTCACTGGTATAATATACAAAACCTTTTCTTATTAGCAGGGCACAGCTACCCTGGGATTTAATCCAAAAGGCGTTCCTTTTCACAGTACATTCATCCTGGCTCTTTTCACTGTCTCTGCCCCCTTATCTCTTTTTCTTTTCCGGATCCTTAGACTTCAGGTAAGAGATGTGCCAGTCTCACCGTGATGCCTCATGATAAGAAAGGTCCCATCTACCTTTCCAAATAATTCTGTTACTTCAGCTTTCGGTACCTGGAACTCAGGCTGTTAGATGACTTCTGTGAGAAGAAGAGAGGCTGTTTCCCATCCTGACCTCAATTCTAAGGATCATTTAAGAGGCTCTTGTCTGGATAGGAAGCAGTGTATCACAGAACAGGATGGCAAGTGCTGATCACACACCGATACCCGCAACACTTGGGCAGGTAGAGTGCAAACCTGGGAAATATTACAGGGACTTGGGTGAGAAAACAAACTGAGGTGTCCATTGAATCTTCAGTGACTCAGAACCGAAGAGTAGCTGCTCTTTCATTGCTGTGAATTGGAATGACATTCAGAGCTTCAGATAACCATCCTCAAATCCGGATGCTTATCTTCAGCAATCTGCCAGCTGAGAATCCTTCTAATTAAAAAATAGAACCTGAATTCATGATGATCCTGGCTTTCTGGGCAATATAGAGCAGTTCCTGTGTTCAGTAAGCAATATTTTTTAAGAAAAGTATTTATTTCCTCCCCACCCCTCTTCCCTTCAGGTTGAACTCAGACCATGAAAACATATAAAAGTGTTAAGGGACTAGACATGATTAATGTAATTCTTGACTGTATATATTGTATATACTTATTGTGTATAGTTTTTCTTATATTAGTTAAAACCTTTTTTTATTATTTTAGACAAAAAGGGGAAATGTGATGATATATTGTGTAACCTAATAAACTTCGCCTGAAGATCAGAGAACAGAACAAGCCATGAGATTAATTAGAGATGCCAGGCAGTGGTGGCACACACCTTTAATCCTAGCACTTGAGATCTCATGTCTTTGCTTGCGAAGTGCGCACACCTTTAATCCCAGCAAGAAAGGCATATAATGTGTGTGATTCCCAAGTACTGGGATTAAAGGTGTGTGCCACCACTGCCTGGCTCTGTTTTTCTCCTAGACTGAGTCAATCTCATGTAGTCCTGGGTGGCCTTGAACTCACAGAGATCCAGACGGATCTCTGCATCCTGAGTGCTAGGGTTAAAGGGGTGTGCCACCACTGCCTGGCATCCATGTTTAATCTTGTGACTTGTTCTGTTGTCTGATCTTGAGGCAACATTTATTAGGGTACACAATATATCACCACAGCAGAGCAACATTTACCAAACAATTAAGGTTGAGTAAGCGGTAGTGGAGAAAGGTGTGCATTATTATTCCTGACTGCTTCCTTTTTAAATGGGACAGTTTTTCAACTTTGTTTTGTCATGTTATCCACTCAATGTTTCCTTTTCAATTCCTTTTAAAAATCAGTTTACAGTTACTTTAGGCAGTTCTTCGGATGTCTGATATGTAGAAAGTATTTTCATATAGTAAGAAGCACAGGCCCCAGCAAACATGTTACTAAATGGAAGTCTGAGCTGAGAATCTTGTAGCTCAATGACTGAGCATCAACCTCCTGCTTTCCCCATAGCTGTATCAGTTCAATCACTCTTTTATTCTTTTTACTTAGTCTTTCGTTCATTAGAGATTAATGACATTATTTGGCAACCTTTACATTCTTCTAAATATCTTCATAAGGACTTTTAATCCTTTTAATGTGTTTACACCTTAATTTTCACTAAATGTGAATTTGTAAGAGGAGAAGAAAGTTTTTATGTCAGAGCTCAGGAGCGCAGCCCTGTGAAGGGGACATTGATATTGAGGCCCAGTTCTTCAGTCTGTTTAAGTGACTAGTACACCCCCTTGGTGTACAATGAGAAGATTCCCTTCTTAGCTTTTTTAGGTTAGTCCTGTTTAAGGGATGTTTTGAAAACACATTATGATGAGGAATTGGGTTCCAAGTCTCTGACCTCTGTTCTGCTTTTTTCAAGTTGACTGTCTACACTGCGACCCAAATGCTCCTCAGCTTCAGGGTGAAGTAAAATCCAGTCCTGACAGTCACTGCTTACACCCTCTAGTAAGGTAAAACGAGAACTCTTCAGGTTCTCAGAGGCTTGGTGCATACTGCCCCTTGAGTTCATTTGGTAGACTGTTTCTTTACTCGTCTGAGCTGAGGGCCTCTGATGTGAAGGGAGGCCCTTGTGAGCAGCATTGACTACTAAAGGCCTTGAAGCTAAGCTTGATAACAGAAGTTCAAAGGCTTTCTGTTGGTTGGTTTCTCTTTTGAATTAAAATATAAGATAAATAAAAATGTTAATTTTCAGCTAACATAATCTGAGGCTGAACTATTGCGGCAGTAACAGTATAACTTCAGTTTGGCTGTTTGTTGATAAATAGAACACATATTTGAAAATACTTCAAAGACTAAGAGAAAATACTTAGTAATTGTCACTTAAATGATTTATCATTTCTGAAATAAATAGATAATTTCATGGTGCATAATAATTTAAGATTTCCTTTTAATGCTACTGGTCACTCTTACAGCAGATGATCATCAAACTCAATTAAAACACAACAGCTAACCCTCCTTTGCCTCACAGGTTGTTAGCCTGCGTTCTAAATACAACCATTTCAATTGCATGCTTCACATTTCTTTGAGCAATTTTTCATGCAATCATGAAAACAGATGAATTTGCATCACTTTGTAGTCCACTGCCTAGCATGCCTGCTTTGGCATGCTTGCAGATGAATCCGGAACACTGCCTCTGAGATGTGCAGCTTTCTGCTTTTGTGGCATACCCTCACTTGGACTTTTGTCACTCACTTAGGGAGCTAAACTTGATGATCATGCATTACTTTGGAACTTATAAACAAATTGTCCATAGGTTCCATATATTCAATGATGTGATTTCCCTATCCTTTTGCATGTTACATATGCATTACAGTGGTAATTGGGAAAAAATGTTTCCTCTAATGTGAAAAATAATTTGATTAAACTTCAAAGTGTCTGTTCCTTGAAAGGCCAAGGTTTTTCATATGCTTATATTTTTCTAATGTTTTCAGATTTTTTGAGTTTTTAATTTTATAAAAATTTTTGTGTGCTATATTTTGATTATATTTTCCTCTCTCCCAACTCTTCCAAGACCTTGTCTACCTTCCTACCCACTGAAGTAACTTCATGAGTCAACTGTTTGTTGCCAGGAGACCAGCCATAGTGGTTAGGTTTCACCAACTCTACCTATTTACTTCTTTGAAATTAACTTCCTTTAGCTGGTCTTTCCTACTCCCACCCAAATACCATATCTTTGAATAACTATTGCTGTTCCTCATTATTTTTCTAATTTTGTATACTTATACATACATTCCTGATGCACTTAGTTAGTAGTTTACTATGTTTTTTTTATTTGCAAAGCATTGGCTCTCACATTTATTCATTTTGGTAAATTTTCCTTAACTTAAAGAAAAATGAGGCTGGATGATTTGTTGAATAATTTTATTTATACTCCTTCTGGGTTCATAATAACTAAATAGGTATTTAATAACCCTAAGTTGGTGAGAATATTTCCCTCAGAGATTGTTTTCCTGTGCTCTATTTCACTGTATTTTTTTTTTTTTTACTAATACTATGCTTTCAAAGTGTGTGGCTAGAGTTTTCCTGCCTGGCCCACAGTCAGGATAAATCTCTTTCACCTGCCAGTCCCACCACCGCTCAGACCCAACCAAGGAAACACAGAGACTTCTATTGCTTATAAACTGTATGGCCGTGGCAGGCTTCTTGCTAACTGTCCTTATATCTTAAGTTATCCATTTCCATAAATCTATACCTTGCCACATGGCTCGTGGCTTACCGGCATCTTCACATGCTGCTTGTCCTGGTGGTGGCTGGCAGGCTGTCAGTCCTTTCTGCCTTCCTGCTCTTTTAACTCTCTCTGTTAGTCCCGCCTACTTCCTGCCTAGCCACTGGCCAATCAGTGCTTTATTAGCAACACATTTGCCATACAGAATATCCCACAGCAAAAGTGTCCTGTAGTTTAATTTCTGATGTTAGAGTGTCTCAAAATGTAATGAGGAAATGTGTTTAGCCATCAGGAGTAGTGTATTTTCTCCCTTATATAAATGTTTTAATGTTCATAGCACTGTGCACACAGAGTACAGTATAGGTGAAGTAGCCCAGGTTAGCCACTTTAAGGTGTGATTTTATAAATAATTAATGGGAACATGAAAAGAACTTTATATACTTGATTTCCTAATTATCTAATTTTATATATGTTGTTACATTTTATTTAAATTCACACTTGTGGGAACCTTATAATTTTTGCATATTAACATGTCTTACTTTGGATGGGGAAGCTAAGATTCCTTCCACTACATGAAACTTGCCATCTGATGTTTAGGATTGGTTGACTTTCAGATTAATAAAAACTTATATCCCACCTGCATTGTGATCCATGCCACATTCCCTCCTGATGATCATCCATGCCACGTTCCCTCCTGTTGGCCACTCAGGTTCAATCCTGAAGCTGCGTTGTTTGTACTTCAAATTTTTCTTTCATTTTGAGCCTCTCTGTATCTTTAGTCTGCCTGTCACTGGTTTAACTAGGTTTAAGCTTTTAATCTAACTGAGAAACAGTTTTAACTGCTTACAGACGTGTCTATGTGTATTGATTTCTACAATCAATGCATTATCTTGTCTACCATCATATTTCAAGCTTGAATTTCTATTTTGATGCTTCGTTTTTGTGTTTAACTTTATGTTCTATGCTTTTCTTTGTCCAGTAGCATTAATATTCACTTTCTGACACTCTGAAAGTACGATATTCAGTTTTTTGCTTCTTATGTTTGGTGTCAGAGAACAGAGAAAACTATGGATATTTGTTCTATCATACATACTTAAGTCTCCACTGATTTTAAAACATTATTATTATCCCATTTCTTTTCCTTATAAGCTAATTCTGGATCTTTAAACTGACTATTTGGATGTTTGGGAGTTTTGTGAAGCCAACAGGATATCAGCAAAGGGATTGCTGATAAGCTCAGACTACCAAGCTGAACACCCTCACATGGGGAAGGCATTTGCCTTGCTTTTACATATTCTCCCTAATAAAGAGTGCATTACTAAAGTAAGTTTCACAGTTGTTGATATAGCTAATCTCAAGCACTGTTGTTTGTTAAAATAGAAAATATGGGAAATGTGGTACTATTTTAATTTTTTTCTCATTGTCTGACACCAATAATCACTTTCTGATTCCTAAATCTAGTCTCCAGAAAAACAGAAGAAGTCACCTTAAGTTCCTTTCTTTCTTAGTCTTCTTCCTTTCTGCTCTTCTCTCTCTATCCACATTCACCACTGCCATCCAAAACTCAAATCTCTCTCTCTCTCTCTCTCTCTCTCTCTCTCTCTCTCTCTCTCTCTCCTCTCCTCTCCTCTCCTCTCCTCTCCTCTCCTCTCCTCTCCTAAGACAAGTTCTATCTATATATCTCAAGGTAGCCTAAAATTCTGTATAGCCAGATTGGCCTCAAACCCATGATCCTCCTAACCAGGCCTCCTAAGAACTATGGGCTTTGTAAGCCCACACCTGATATCACTTTTGGTATCTAAGGGTCAGTTTCCCTCTCAAAGATTCACATTCTGCTTTCCAAGTATGTTCCACTCAGAAGGAAGACAAGAAAAACATCTTGTACACTTACCTGAGCCTCTCTTGCCATGTATTTCTCAGTCTTTGTATAGGCTTTGTATAGGTTCTTGTATGCTGCTCATTTATCAATGAAAACAGTTCAGTTCCCTCTATGCTAAATGCAAATACCACCTGTAATGCTAAACCATTCCTTCATTCAACTTTACTGAATACCTAATGTGTGCCCAGAAAAAAGAATGGAAACAAAAGTGAACCGAAGATTCCACCTGTGAGCAATGAGATTATTCAGTAGTCTTCCAGTGAAAGAAATAAGGACTTATAATGAGAAAAAGAAGGGTCTATAAGTCTAGAATTATTTTCTTTTTTAGAAAACCTTGTTACTTATTTTTATTTGTGTGTACATGTGTGTATTTGCTACATGTGTACGGATGCCTGTAGAAGATGAAAACTGTATCTGATCCTCTGGAGCTAGAGTTCCAGGCAGTTGTGAATTGCCTGATAGGGGTGCCGGGACTTGAACTCTGGTCCTTCAGAAGAAGAGCAATCATTCTTAACCACTGAACCATCTCTCCAGCACCCAGAGTCATTTTGAAGAGTTAAAAACTGGGAGTTCCTATACATCTGGCACCTAGTCCAGCAACTGACATGTGGTATTTCCTGAGTAAATAAATGTTGAAGGGAGAATAGGGGGGATGAATGAAGGGTGAGTTACAACTCACAAATTATTTTCTTCAATCAAGTAACATCCCATGAAGAAATTATAGGAATCTCTAAAAAACAAGATGATGAAAGCTCATTTAATAGAAGATCCAGATATGTGATGGGCCAGGACAAAGACAGAGACACAAGTGGTCCTTGAATGTTTTCCCAAGATTATGTGGCAGAGGGTGGGATCTCTTGACACTCTGAGCAGGTGCATAGTAGGCCTGTAGCCATGCTGTGGGAAGACTACGGTACCAGTAACCTCTCCTAATCATACAGTACGGTCCTGCAAACCGAAGAATGCTTGGCAATGGTGGAAAAGTTGCCCTTCAATAGAGAAAGAGAACCAGTGATACAACTTACTTTACCTGCCAGCTAAACTCAATGTAGAAACATCACTTGTGGAAAATGTACCACCCATGTGTTAAATTTCTTTCGTTGCCATACTTAAAAACAGATAACACTGACATTAAAAAGATTCATTAAGGAACAAATGAATAGTATCCAGAATTGTTTGCTAAATTAAAAAAAATCAAAAGCAAAATTAAAACCAAATTTTACACCTCCCCAGAGGGCACTTAACTCATACACCAACTCTGATGTTTGAGAGCTCTCCTTTCCTGCCAGCATTCCCTCTTGATTCAAAAGATGAGGCACCTGAGTTCGCTTCTCATTTGCCCATGCCATGTTTGAGGAATATGTCAAATTACACCTTCATTTTCCTCTGGGCCTACTCTCTGAAACTCTCAAGAACAACAACCTTGTCTGGTTGTTTTTGCCAGTAGGACATCAGTCTGCCATTGGTAGTAAAGTGAATGGATTATAGACCATTATTCATCTAAAAGACTTATACTGTCATCAAATCCCATCAGTCCCAGTTTCTTCAACCCAAACTCACTTTCTGAACAAACTTTCTATACCTGCTGGCTTCCAGCAAGGACTTTGGCCAGCAGTCAGATCTCTACTTCTCTGACTTTTATGGAGTTGACCACGTTAGGGGACCTCTCTGGAGACACCAGAGCACAGGACAGCAAGCTCGGTGGCTTAAAATAACAGAAGTTTATTTTAACAAAACTGTGAAGTTCAAATCCAAGATGTTGGTAAGGTAGCCCTTCTGGTGGAGGCTTTGGGGAAGGTTCTGTTGCTTGGCTCTTTCCCTTGTGCTCTCTGCAGCCTCTGCTCCCAGTCACTTCCCCTCCTCTCCGCTCCTCTTCTGTTTCTCATAAGAACAAATGCCTTTGGGTCGAGGATGATCTCATCTCAAGATCCTTAATGCAATTACATCTTCAAAGGCTCCTTTTGTAAACAAGGTAACATGCATAGGTTCCAGGTTTTTATGTGAACCATATGAGTGGACCCTGGTCAGCGTCATGTGATGAGCGTCTTAGGTTTCTGATCAACTTATCCTTAACCTTCTCAACAGCAAGAAGAAATTATTGAGTCTAAATGTATCACCCAGTCTAATTGCAGCCCATCCTCAGACCTCTACATGTGAGGAAGGAATGATTTTACATTGCCAGGGAGAAAAAGAAATTAGTGAAAAAAATTTGTAAACAGATGTGTTCAGGAAAAAGAAATCCACTCAATTTTCTCTTTTGAATATCTGACATTTGTCAGGAGTCGTAAGGTGTCTTGGCAGTGTCAGCACCTAGAAGGATGAGACAGGAGGATTATGAGTTTGAATCCAGCCTATACTATATAGAGACTTTGTCTCAAAAAAAAAAAAAGACATAAAGACACATTTCTTGAGAAGATAATGTTACTTTCTATCTCTGTCTTTCTACACACACACACACACACACACACACACACACACACACTCTCTCTACAGACAATTATATATAGAGATATGTTACCATAAATAAGTAATAGATTCAAAATATTCATTCATGTTTGTATATTTTAATACATTCATAATAAATAATAAACTCAGTTCCAGTTCCTTCTCTTTTCTATGCTTTTTCTGTGGATTTTCTTGTTCTCAATTATGTTTTATATATAAATTTTTTAATTAGGTTTAGGGCCGAGGCTTGGGTTTATGGCTAGGGCTATGGCTATAATTAGACACTTGCTTAGAACTAAGAGAGTTATAATGGTGGTTAGAGTTAGTGTTAGGATCAAGACTAGAGCTAAGGGAACAGCACAACCACATGGAATTAGTGCTCTGTTTAAAGCTTAAAGCTTTCTGGCTTAAAGCTGGAATCTGAGTTAACTTTCAAGCACAGTCCTCTTAGATGTGGGTGAAATTTAAGCCTTGACTCATTATGTAACTTTAGATTTTATTATTAATATTGTGTGAAACAGTTTCCTCTAGCGCATCACTGTGGAGAAAGCATGAAGAAATCTCACTTACCTCCAAACTGAAGGGCAAAAGGCTAGATTGTGCTCAGTTCTATGTCAGGCGTAGATCAGAGCTCTATCTGCCCAGAGTAAACCTACATTGAGGTGTTCTCATTAATGTTATCTTGACTTTTTTTCAGATATTCTTATTCATAACCAATCCTAATCCTTTCCAAAATTATATTATACCTGTTGATATAGGACGTTTATACGGGATAGTTTTCATAATGCTTTTGTGAAAAGATTTTATTTCTTATTGGTTCAACAAACCCATCTGAAACTATAATGAGCATTTGAATGCATTATAATATCTGTGGGTATAAGTTTGACTGAGATGATTATTTTTGAAAAGTTCAGTAGAATAGCATATCAAATAGTGTTCTTGTCATTCTAGAAGCTTTAAAGGACACAGAGGTTTTATCTGTGACTTAACAATTAACATGAAATTAGTGAGGAAATGGAAAAGGACATTTCATTGCAAGAAAATCAGAGAACAGACTATAAGTTAGAAATGGCTATTTTATGTCTGGGGGCAATTGAGAAAGTACTGTCTATGGTGAAAAAAATAGTATGTGCTGTGGTTACAGGGCACAGGTGTGAAGGGCATTAATTAGTGTATGGAACCCACCAATAAATGGCTTTGAATCCAAGCCGAGTTTGACAAGGTGGCAAGCAAAATATCTAGTGACCAACAACTTCTAAGTAGAGAATGAACACAGCCAACATCATTAATCAAAGAGCAGTATTATAATCTGAGAAAAAAATAAGAGACTTGAGATTCAAGAAACTGAAGGAAGCACATTGAGAAAAATGCAGGTGTCAAAGGACAAGTTTAGTCTAAACTGGTTGATGAGAGGAATTAAAGGGAATATCTATCAAACACTTGAAATAAAAATACTCTGATTAAATGGATTAATATAGACAGGTGGTCTATGGGCACATAGTAGAGTTGGATGGGTAACTTCCAATGTTCTGTAGTACAATAGAGTAACTGTGGTTGATACCAACTATTTGGGTGTTTCAAAGTGACTTGTAGAAATGACTTAAATATTCCAAAGGCAAATAAATATTAATTGCCAACTAACTTGATAACCATGTATCACATGGATACATCAATACATAATATTCACCACACTGTGGTAGTGAGTTCGAGTTGTCAACTTGACACAAACTAGAATTACCTACAAAACATCTCAATGATACTGCCTAAATCAGATTGGCCTCTGAGCATATTCGTAAGGGATGATCTTGATAACTTTAGTTGAGGTGGGAGGACATAAAGAAAGTAGCTAGCACCGTTCCCTAGGATTGATTCCTGAATTGTTTAACAGTGGTGAAAGGACTGAATTTGACTATGCATGCATGCATTTCCCTCTGTTCTTGACTGTGGATTGGATGAAACTACCTGGTTGAAGTTCCTACCTTGACTTCTCTGCAGTACAACTATAAGCCATTACTGTAAATCAAATAAACCCCCTTTCTCCTAAGTAGCTTCTTCTTGGGGTATTTTATTTTTATAGCAACAGAAATGAAAGTAGAATACCTAAAAATATGTACAATTATTCTATACCAGTTACATAAATAATGAAAGCAAGACATGATGTTGCCAGATTCCCCCACTCCAAAGTGAGTATGAATCACTGGAGATGAACGCTGGTGAAAAAATATATATATTTAAATATTCTTCATGTGGCTTTAATGTGCCCACGTTAGTTTCAAGAGTCCAGAAAGAAACACAGGTTCTCACAGAATATAAACTAGGAAAATGGTGTCAATGACTCATCTGTCTGGGCAAGTGCTATCCCACTCTATGCTGGAGTTGAGTGTTGAATGAGTGAAGGGCAACAGGCCAGATCCTTTCTAGGTGTTCCTTGTTAAATGTTCAGCAGTACTGTATGTGTGAGTGTGTGTGTGTGTGTGTGTGTGTGTGTGTGTGTGTGTGTACATGTATGTCAGTGGGTTATATGCATACATATGAGTATTGTGGGTATGTACATGTATGTGAATGTATGTATATGTGTGCATGTGTGTGTACATGTATGTAAACATGTGTGTATGTGAGTGTACATGTGTGCCTGTGCATACTCACCCATGTGCATGTTGAAGCTAAGGAACAAGCTTGGATGTTGCTCCTCAGGAGTCATCCACCTTATTTGTTCTCTCTCCTCTTGGAGCTCATTAAGTCAGCTTCTCTGGTTCACCATCAATCCACGAGGATCCACTTGTCTCCACCTTTCCCACATCCCCTGCCCTGGGCTTCCAAGCATGACTTTGTTATTTTACATGGGTCTAGGAGGTTGAACTCAGATCTCTATGCTTGGGCAGTAGCACTTTATAAACTGAGGTATAACCCCATACTAAACAACAGTATGTTTTGTTTTCTTGTGAGATGAAGAAGAAATATGGAAAGAAAATAAATTTTTTGTATGTTTTATTTGACCATAGCATATCCTGGTCACTGTGAACAAGGCAACATTTTCTGCATGTCACAGTAGAGGACATCATTGACACACTAGCACACCCATCCTGTTGGATTTTCACTACTTTGTTTTTCTGGTTATAAAAACAATACATGTTCATACAAATAAATCATTTTGCTATAGAAACAAAAATAAAAACTTAAAACAGCTGAGCAGTTCATTAACTAGCTAAAGAGAAAACATGGCTCTAGGGAGGATGTAAGGTTGATTTTTGCTGTAGATGAGGGAGGAAGGAGGACTTAGCAAGAATTTTTGGAGAGGAAGAACTCTGACTAGATTTATCAGACATATTCATCTTAAGCTTCCAGGACACCATAAATTAGAAATGTGGAGCCATCATACAGCCCATGAGAATATTAATGGAAAGTTTCTTTGATGGTTTGAACTGAGACTATGAATACATACACAGATCTGTTTATGTCTTTTTCACAGCCCATACTCTGGTTACATGGTATTTAAGGGGCAAGCACTCCTTCCTTAGTTTCACAGTCAGGTGACCATATTAACTCTGCATATGTGCCATGGACAGCGATGTGCTTGCCTACGCCTCTGCTATTCCACCACAGTTGTCATGGACCCTCCACCAAACTCAGCATCCGTTTGTCCATGTGGCAAATGCTTCTTGTCGCCTGCTGGTCAGGGGAGGGGGTGAAAATACCATCTGGTGAAGACCAGACCATTAATTGAAACAAAGAGTAGTTATGGGGAGTGACCACTCCTTCATTCTGAATTTAATTTGAAAGGTATCCAAGCCTCTTTCATCACACTGTAATGCTGAACCTCCTCCAATCCTGACCTCCCTGGTCCAGTGGACCACCATGGCTTTAATCCACTTCCCCTCACTCTCAAAGTTCTCAATTCAGGAAAATGCTCAAGATGGAACAATGTTGTTTACACCCACTTGTCCCTGGGGAGAACAAAAGGGTCCAAGGATCCCTCTGGCTCTCTGTGACAGTTGAGCACTGTTTTCTTTTCTTACACACAGATTTGTCCTGGGGGCTGTTCCTTTTTTTCTGTGTGACTCTCTTGCCACACCTCTTTCAACAAGAGGATGGCTCTGGTCAGAACTGCATCGGCTTGCTACAAACACATTGCTACATCTCTTTTGGAGCCTGCCAAATGTGGGGCAATGGGAGTGTCTAAGTGACATCCCTTGTTCTCCCAAGATGTAGCATTGCTCTGCAGGGCAACCTGCTCAGCAGCCAGTAGCTATGATGAGAAGCCCAGATCAGCATGTCTCAGATTAAGAACAGGCTCCAAATCACATGAAGGGACATTTAGCTGTATGCCTACAGGAAATGGGACACAGGCACACAACCTGTATAAACTAAATAAAGCCCTCCTCATATTTTCATTAGAGACTTATGGTTGCAAGTCATTATTTCATTATTTAATAAAACTAAGATAAACAGTGTTGATTCTGCTATAGAAATGACAATTTAGTGGAAAAGAAGCCTCTGAATGCTGTTGTTCACTGCAAAATCATTTGAAAATATTGATTTAGTGTATGTTAGTAACATTCACTGTTATATATTTATATAACATATATATGCATATATATATTAGATAGATGGATGGATAGATAGATAGATAGATAGATAGATAGATAGATAGATAGATAAGAATCCATTTAATGTTGCTTGGCAATCTATTAACACTGCCCATGCTGAGCAGTGGTGGCACACGTCTTTAATCCCAGCACTTGGGAGGCAGAGACAGGCGGATCTCCAAGTTCAAGGCAAGCCCAGTCTACATAAAGAGTTCCAGGACAGTCAGGACTAAATAGAGAGACTGTCTTGATAAACAAACAAACAAAAAAAAAAACATAAGAAAAGGAAAGAACAAGACTACCCATAACTTTTAACTTTTGAGTTTACAACAACATAATCAATGTATCAATATGGAAGAGAATCCAGTCTTTAATTGGGAAAATAATTTCAAGAAGAAATCAAGTACTCTGGAAAATAAATAAAATTATCACACTAAAAACAATTCTTGGTAAATATAAGATATAAAAAGACAAGAGAAGAAAGAATAATTCAACAAATATATGTCATTCTCATTTTCATAGTCCTCAGTGCTGTGAAACAGCATCATCTTATTCCTTTGAGTGTGCTCAGCAGGATTCCACACTGGGACATTTCTTATCACACAGAGTCAGGCTCAAGGTCATACCCCATAGCCATTCTTCTGTCTCCAAAGTAATTTTCACAACTGGGTGTAGTCTGCTGTAGGCTGTTCTTCATTATTCTCTATCTCAAAAGGTCAATGCATAATATGGAAACTCCTGAACTTAAAGAGACACTCAGCCTAGCTATGCAGCTCTGCCCATATTAAACATCCCAAAATATCACTTATTCTTCCAACATCCAGGGCTGATATTAAGCCCAGGAGAGTTAGAATGTCCTTTAAGGAGACTTTAAAATTGCCCTAACTTAAGTCACTCAAAGTCTGCCAAGTCTTAGTAAGATTTTTGCAGAACAAAAAAGAGAAATGAATGCTTGCTCTGTAATGTCATTGTCTACAGTGAGATAAATCCTTATACCCAAGCCTAACCCTTCTGAGAGTTTTTTGGCATTTAACAAAACAGAACAGTGGGCCAAAGAGCTGGGCTTTGCTCCCTTGAAAGTAAGTATCATTTTGAGAGTAAGAATTTCCCCAACTCTAGAGATAAAATGGATACACAGAACAAGCTGAGAAAACTAGAAAACACAATTAATTACAAATCAATATGACAAAATTGTACTGTGACACAGGGCTGCTACTTGGTAGGAAACTAATAGCTTGATGTGTTGGCTAGTTTTGGGCAACTTGACACAAATTGGAGTCATTAGAGAAGATGGAATCTCAACTGAAAACATGCCTTCATCAAACGGCCTATCCACAAGTCTGTAGAGCATTTTCTTGATTAATGATTGATGGAAGCACTGTCAATCTGGAGTGGTAGTCCTGGGTGTCAATCGGGAGTGGTGGTCCTGGGTGCTATATGAAAACAGAATGAACAAGCCATTAGAGGCAAGCCAGTAAGCATCATTCCTCCATGGCCTCTGCTTCATTCCTGTATTCAAGTTCCTGCCTTTAGTTCCTGTCTTAACTTCTCTCAGTGATGGAGTATGAGCTGAAAGTGTAATATGAAATAAACCCTGTTTTTCTAGAGTTGTTTTGGGTCAAGGTGTTTTGCCACAGTGATAGAAACCCTGATTGAGACACCTGGTATCTATGCTACTACATAAAACTGATGGATTGCAGTTCAGAGACCACAATTTGAAGACTCCAAAACTAGATAAAAAACATGAAGAAGAGCCTGAAAAGTTGGCAGAGTGGTAGGGTCCTTGCCTAGTAGTCACATGGCCCTGGATTAGACACCATGACTGAGGAAGAAAAAAAGAAATGTGTAGCTAGACTTTTCCTGCCTGGCCCACAGTCAGGACAAATCTCTGTCACCTGCCAGTCCCACAGTCGCTCAGACCCAACCAAGTAAACACAGAGACTTGTATTGCTTACAAACTGTATGGCTGTGGCAGGCTTCTTGCTAATTGTTCTTATATCTTAAATTAATCCATTTCTATAAATCTATACCTTGCCACATGGCTCGTGGCTTACCGGCATCTTCACATGTTGCTTGTCATGGCGGCTGCTGGCAGTGTCTTCTCCCACCTTCCTGTTCTCTCAATTCTCCTCTCTGTTAGTCCTGCCTATACTTCCTGCCTGGCCACTGGCCAATCAGTGTTTTATTTATTGACCAATCAGAACATTTGACATACGGACCATCCCACAGCAGAAATGAATAAAATAACATGAATGAAGTCCACCTAAAGCATTGTCTAGTTCTTGTATAGATTTACTATGAGAGCAATAACAATATTAATTTTATTTAAGGTAACAATAAGTGGTAAATTTGCTGGCATTATTAACAGTATTATCCTAACAAAATACATGATTTTTAAAACTTTGGTCCAATTACAGAAGTTACCTTAAAATCTGTTACCCACTAGATTATTCAAAATTGTTAAATTTTAACCATGGTTTTATTTACACACACACACACACACACACACACACACACACACACACACACATGCATGTGAACACATGCACACATATAATTATTTCCCCTCTTTCAACAAGACTTTTGGTTTGAATACAGAAAGAATGTAATAGCCTTTCATAAGTACACAGCAGCAGGTAACAAAATCCACACATAGCAGGCAATTTGCAGTGTAAAAAACCCTGTTTGGGGCCGGGCGTTGGTGGCACATGCCTTTAATCCCAGCACTCGGGAGGCAGAGGCAGGCGGATCTCTGTGAGTTCGAGGCCAGCCTGGGCTACCAAGTGAGCTCCAGGAAAGGCGCAAAGCTACACAGAGAAACCCTGTCTCGAAAAACCAAAAAAAAAAAAAAAACCCTGTTTGTTCTAGAGTCTACCTCCTACAAGAACATGAGTATGTGAAAAGTCAGACATTTCATCTGTCTTTTACATCCAGTGGAGTATCCAAAACACACCAAACCTTAATAACTGCTGAACTGTATGTTCTGTGAAAGTAAGTTCATCTGTGACTTTGTCTATCATATCTATCAGACAATGGGATTTATCAAATATATGAGATGTAAATGGATTGTTAAGTGACTGAATGAACCAACAAGTTTTAATTTATCTTTTAAATTTTATTTATTTGTGTGTTTGTTCATGTAGTGTGCGTATGTTCATATATTCATATGGGCACCTGTGCGCATAAAGTCCAGACATTGATATTAGACGTTTTTCTCATTTGCTCTCAACATTATTATTTAAATAAATATGACAATTTTATTGTACATGTTATTTGTAACTTTTTTCTATTTTTCTTTTATTGAAAATATATTTTTTCATACAACATATTCTGATTACAGTTTCTCCTCCCCTAACTCCTCCCAGGTCCTTCCTACCTCCCTTTCCATCTGAATCCACATTTTTTCTCTAATTAGAAAACAAACCATCATCTAAAGAATAATAATAAAATAATATTAAACAAAATCAAACAAACTGTAACAGGACAACAAAAACAAACAGAAGAAGAAGAGCCAAAAAAAAAGCAGAGACACATTTAGATGCAGAAACACACATATTCGAACACACCTAAATCCCATTAAAAACACACACTGGAAACACATATGTGCAAAAGATCTGCAAAGTGAAGGGAAAGGAAGTGGTAGAGCTGATATCTGAGAAATATCCTGGCACCTTTTATGTGATGAGCTGGAGATGGGGTGAGTCAATACAGAAAGAGTCAGATACAGTCATGGCTTCAGTGCAGAGAAATAGGTGAAGAATGCCACCCTCCAAGTGTTTCTCATCTCCTATTCACTTTCCTTTGGAGAGTTATAAAATGATTTTTATGCCCTCTTAGCATCCTTTCTCTCCTTTCTCTGCTATACTTTACAAATAGATTTATCTCCCCACATCCCATCATTTTCCTATAGCTCACATAACCAGAAACATTCAGCTGATCCTCACTTGCTAATTCATCACGTTAAAATCTTATGTCTAACATCAATGATGATGACTCCCAGCATGGAACAGTACAGTGTGTATGTGTGTTAGAAAGAGACCCCACAGTTCAGGACCTCTAGCCACTGAATAACTTTTTTCCTCATCCAAATGGTAAGCTAGGTGAATACCCTAAGAACCATCCTCAGTTATAATTTTGTACTTTTTCCAACAACTCTGATGATGCTATTTGTGTTTCTAAACCAGTGCATCTCAAAGTTAATGTAAGTGTCCCCTGTCAAGCCAATGATTAGCCGAGCAGAACTGGAATGGAGCTGTAGAGTCTACACCCCCAACCTCTAACAAGGTTTTGGTGCTTCTGCTTCAGCATACATTAAGAAGCAACTCTTTGAATGGTAGCCATGTAGTGAAGGAACATGTTGGTAAAACAATATCTTTTCTTTCCAGCTCTGTTGATTCTGTTCATTAAATAGGCATGTCCTCTTGTTCATCTTGCCCTGCCTGGTATGGTCTCACCTTTTCTGGAGTCCTGCTCATTACAGCTGAAAATACTGGAACTTCATTCTTAACCCAGTCTCTACCCACAGGTGATCTGCATAATTCTGTTAGCTCTTACAAAACCAGGGACACCTAATATTATAGCTACTTCCTATATGATGTACATTTCGTCTTCCTCTGGTTTTAAGACCTTATAAAATAAATGATAGTGACCACTTTTAATTACAGAGAAAAAGGAAGAACATTCCAGGAGAGGGAGGGGGGTGCAGACATCCTAGTAAGTGTTACAGAAACCATCTGAATACATCTGACCTTGACACATTTCCTTTTATTACACCTGGCAAGAATTATAACAATGCATGGCTATATCATCAGAACACAACACCTGACACATTGCTAGATTTCCATCTTTGTTTACATTTGGCAATGTACACACAGCATGCTTAACGTTAAGGTTTTGGAAGAAAGCCCAGATGAAATAGTCTCTCTTCATGCAGAGTTTCAGCAGCTAGGGGATATCCAAAGCAGGGGAAAGAGTGGTCTGCTTAGGAGAATAAGCATCTTTATTCAACCTACAAAACTGAAAATTTACCTTATTCATTCTCATGGACTCAGAACAGTTTTATTTCTTGAGACATAAGTCCAGCAGTGTTCCATTTGCAAATGCCCCTTCAAATCACTGGGTCCTGGTCTCTTTTTATCTGGCATATTTTATAATAACAAGACATCATGCCATTTATTTTTAACATGATTCCAGTTATATCTAAGGCACTAAAATATTAATTTTATTAATTTCATTGATCAAGTCAAACAATGTTTTGCAAACCCTGGAAAATATACTGTACTCAGATCTTATCTTTATTCCATAAGCTTTGTCTTTAGTAATACACTTGATTTCTTAGGATTATAGGGGCATTCCAATGCATGACTTATATAATAATGCACATCACTGTGTCTAACTTCAATTATCAAAGGTCAAAAATTTCATGTCACATCTCAGTCATTCACCAAGCTCACTTGGGTTGCCAAATTTCTTGTAACTCAGGTTCTTTCACTCCCAGCCTAGTCTATGCTTTATCATTATATTTATTGCCCCAAATTCCAATTAGTTTTTTTTCTGACTTATATTATCAGAAACATCCATCTGCCTTCAGCTCCCTAATGCAGAATGCTAAAACTTTAAGTCTGACATTGACATCTCTAAACTTAGAAAGCCTACATCATATATTCAGCTTGTACAGAGAATAATAAAAGACATTTAAGAATTATTTGTAAGCACACTTACTTGTGATCTTTAATTTCCACCTGTATCTTTACTAGGTTCTTAAATCAACATATTATCTACTTTTGTGACAAAGAGATCTCCCAATTGAGAGCTGTTGCTCCAACAACTCCTGTGGGGTGATGGCTGTGCCAGCTCTAATGAGTGTCTTCATATGTGTTGCTCTTTAGCTTATGATTTGGATCTGAGATAGGGTTGCTTTGGGCAACTTTGAATGAAGTAAATATGCTCTCAAGTGGAATTTAATGTCTCCATGTCTGTCAAGCCCACACTGAATAAATATAGGGGTTGAGAGAATAAAGGCTCCGAGAGCCTGCCTAGAAATCCCTTTGAAGGAAAAGCACTATGCTGCATACTCCTTTGCACTTTTCCCCAAATCATATTCTTTTAAATATATTACTCTCATAATGACCCTGAGGTCAACAGAGTAGGAGACACTTTGTCCAATCCCCTTAGGTGTACCTGAGCTCCTGTGCTTTGCCCAAGATTAAACAAGGCAGGGCAGACCGAATGCTAATTGTCCATGTGCTAAGCTTGAGCCTTTCCTGCTATCTCAGACTTTGGGATATAAACAGGCTAGGAAGAAGCTAATGATATGGCAATTAATGACACAGAATAGCAATATTCCTGAAATGACTAAACGCTGGGGAAGAGATGTGGTGTTATTAGCTCATGAAATAAATGTCTGCAGAAATTAATGTCTGTAGCTATTTGAATGAGAACTGTTCCCCCATAGGCTCAAGTATTTGAACACTTGGTCCCCAGCTGGTGATGTTTTGAAGGTTTGGGGAGGTATAGCTTTGCTGTAGGAAGTACATCATTTGAGGTTGGGTTTGAGAGCATATAGGCTCGCCCTATAGCCTCACCCTATTTCTGTTTTACTCCCTACTTCCTGTATGTGGTTGAAGATGTGATATCTCAACTTCCTGCTCTGGTCTCCTACCACCATCTCTCCCACACTTTTGGGGACTCTCCTTCTAAACCATAAACCCAATAAAAAGACTTTTCCTCCCATAAGCTGACTTTGTCATAGTGTTTTATCACAACAGAAAGGTCACTAGTACAGACTAAGTGTTTACTGAAGACAAAGAAGACAACGAAATCAATAGGATCATGGAATCCTTCAGTGTCCTGAAACTTCAGTGTATTTCTCTTACTGTATTCAGTGTCTCAGAAAATTTAACACCATGCATAAAATGATATCTTAGAATTGATAGTTAATAAAACACATTCAGATTGTGTTGCTTCAAGTAAATTATTCTTAACTGCTTCTTGAAGTAGTGATCACATTGGTACCTTAACAAAATACAGGAAAAAATACATGGGAGGTGATACATCAAAGAACTTAGGAGCACAGACTTATGCACTTGTTTCCTGAAAAAAAATGTATTGAAACATTTTCAGTGTACCATTTCTGACTCATGTAATGATGCTAGTACTAGTTTGTAACAAATTGATGAATATAAATTCTTGCATTTGAATGGTAATATCTGATATGTGCTAGTTAACTTTTTGTTGCTGTGTAAAAACACCCACAGACATGAAATTGGTGAAGGAAAGGATTTATTCAGCTTATAGTCCATAATTGTAGGGACAAAGGCAAGAACTCAAGACCAGAATCTGAGGGCAGGAACTGAAGCGGAGTTCATGGGGGAATGGCACTCACTACCTTGCTTTCTCTGGTTTGCTCAGCTTTCTTCTTCTTCTTCTTCTTCTTCTTCTTCTTCTTCTTCTTCTTCTTCTTCTTCTTCTTCTTCTTCTTC